>CANYCX011469784.1:0-16038 GCA_948193385.1 Breynia disticha f. nivosa | reverse complement strand
GGAATCTGACTGGGAGATTGTGTAGAGGAAAAATCATATGGCTCTATGGTATGTATGTTTTAGTTTACATTGTTGAACAAGTATATATAAAGTTCGACATGTAATGCTTCCTCCAATAGATTTACCTGCTAGATTCCTCATAAGCTAAAATCAGGAAGTTTGATGGGGCAATTCAAGGAGAACTTTCACAATCCTTTATGTGCATAAGATGTTGGCTTTGGTTAACATCGAAGGAGAACTTGGTGAAAGCCTCATCAATGATCAACAAATGAAAAACAAATGTGTTTGAATAAAACAATATTTTGTCTATTGATGAAGATGAACCTGCTACAGCTTTTACATTGGAGTGAAGAAACTGAACATCAGAATGTTGATGAAATTTTCCAGACTCTACACATCATTCATGTCAATCTTTTCACTGGAATTTCTTTTTTCCTCTTTTCTAAAGACTTCCAGTTACCTGCTTCATCTTGTTTCTTTATATCTTCCACTAACCCCTCAATATTACTCAAAATATGCAGATGATCACGAGAGTATTCCATGTCAGCATTATTGCCACCATTCTTGAAATCCTCACTACTTTCATCTCCAGAAGTCTGAGCTATGAACAAATCCCTCTGTTCCCGCAACTCTTTGATATTAGTACTGAAGTTTTTATCGTCAGAAGTGTCAATGAACTCTGTAATCTCTATCTCCATCCCAATTTCCATCTCCATCTCATAAGAACTTCCCATTGCCTTCTCCAAGAATCTCCTCTTCATATCAGGATCAACATTCTTCTGATTCCACACTTCTAGTGTTTCCTCACTTGAAGTATCACTATCTTCCAGCAAAAAGATTGGATCTTTTGGCTCCATTTCGACATCAGCAACATAGCCAGACGATTTACTATCTTCCCCTTTTTCATGGTCTCTGAAATGATCACCACTCTGTCTTTCTTGAATACCCTGATCAAGATTTTTGAATTTCTGGACACATTCTTTCAAAAAATCTTTTCTTGATGTCTTCATGTCAAGAGAGTTATTCTTGTTTCTTGAGTTAACAAAAACTGCATGATCCTCAAGTAATTTCCTCACCTCTTCTCTGTCTTTGGTCAGCATTTCGATCAAAACTCTTAGCGTCTCTCTTTCACCATCTGTTCTTGAACATTCCTCAACAACCTTCATCAGTTCCAAGATTTGTTCTTCAAGTTTTTCGTGGAATTCCCTTAGTTGAGAGACCAATGAGCGTATTTCTATATCAATTTCTGAACCTTCTTGGTTAGCCATTACTGATTTCGTAAAGAGCAAGAAATGAAAGAATGACCAAAGAGTTATAGTTAGAAAGCAGGTGACTTATGTAGAGAGTAAAGGATTAATTACATGTGTTAGATACCGACGTGACTTCGTTCAACGGTTATTTCTGTTAAGAGGAAGTATGTGTCACTCAAGCCTGATGCTTGCGTGGCTAAAAGGCCACAACAAGAAAGACATGTTGCATCTTGTCATGTCTGGTATGAAGTCCTTGTTTTTTTGGTTGGAAAATTTTAGGCAAAGGACTTGACTAGCTCATGAGGAGTCTCCGTTGGAAAACGGCGAATCAGTAGGTCTAGGCCTGTATGCCTTCCCTAACGTTGCTACGGAGCTAAGAATTGAACTTTGCACCATCAGTATCCTGGTCGATCCCTTTTACGGTTGAATCCATGAACAAGGGTGATATGAAGTACTTGTTTAGCTTCCGGTAATCAGCATTGGATATCTTATTGGTTACAAAATCACGTCCCCTAAAATGATTCATCATTTAAATCCGACATGCAATGCTTGAAACAGATTCCTCCTACCAAATCAGGGATTGACCAAACATTTGAAAAAGTGGGCAGTTCAAGAACAAGGTTGTAGTGGATGAACAATGAAAGGATGACTAGTTTGACACAACGTTTTAAGTTCTAAAACAGTAAATAATCAATCCATTCAACAATAGATGGTTTGACGTTTACAACGTCTGCATTTAAAGTTCCAAGATGGAAGAATAATTAACATGCCAACAAGTGCATGACATTTGCATTTTAGGTTTCAAACACATACGCAAAAACTACTTAACGTCCATCTCTTCCTCAATCCCTGGTTTTGATTACTTGTCATGGAAGTGTGAAACGCTTCAACTGCACTTACCTGAGATTTTACGTGAGGAGTAGTGAATAAATGGAACCCAAACTTGCTAAAAAGCCTCGTCAGTGATCAGAACGACCGGAAATGTAAGTTGAACAGAACAATTTTCTTCGCTGCATTGATTAAAACTGAACCTTCCACAGCCTATACATTGGAATGAAGAAACTGTTGCACTAGAATGTTAAATGAAATTTCTCAGATCACTACTCATCGATGACGAACAAGCAAAATAGTCATATTCACAAAAAAATTTATCGTTCTTCAATCACCTAGTTCAAGTTGGATCGTACTGATTCGATTCTCCAGCAGCGACGCACAAAGATGAATTACTACTTTCCTCGTGTTCTTGGACACCGAAATTATCCTTACTTCGAATTTCTTGATTTCCAGATCAAGATTCTTTAATTTTTCCGTACATTCCTTCAAAATATTCAATCTTGATGCCTTTGTTTCAGGCGAGATGTTTCTGTTTCTGGAATTAAAAAAAAAAGGCTGCAGCCATTTTATCAATCTCCTTCATCAATTTCTGGATCTTCTCTTCAAGTTTCTCAAGTTTCTGTCGCAACTCACTCGAATGATAGACTGAAGAGTATATTTCGATATCAATTTCAGTATTTGCCGGTTAGCCATTGCTGATTTCTTCAAGAAAACCAATTAGATTTAAGGAAAAACAAGTATGGAGAGAGAAAAATAGGATTGCTCAGATTCGTCTAGCGTCAATTCATGTTGAATTATAAATTGTTATAAATTAATCAACCAATTTACGATCCAAATACATTTACAATTTCATCCGAACAAATTCATTTAATTTTTTGTCGATCGATTCAGTTTATCATATCAAAATTTTTTAGGTCGATTAAAATTTCAAGACATTTCACGAGAATTTTTTATGATTCAAATTTTATTTTTTATATTTTGATAAAAATTGTTTTGTTTTTTATTTTAATACACATAAAAATAAATATTATTATTGACGTTTTAAATAAATATGAGCATAATATGTAAAACTGAATTATAAATTATGTGTTATTTATAATTATCACTAAATAAATTGAATTTACTCATTTAACATAATTTTTAATATATTTATTTTATATTTTCTAATTTTACGTTTTAAATTATTAATAAAATTAATTATTTGTATTTGAGTTGTATTGAATTTAACTATTTAATCAAATTTTGTAATAGATTAATCAATTTACTATTCAAACTTATTTATACCTCACTCAAACCCATAATTTCGTGTCGTATCATATTTGATATGTCGTCTCAATTTTTGTCATATCTAAGCCAAAGAGTGAATGTTAAGGGCAAAGGATTTGTGTTGTATTTGAAACCGTTGACTGTTTGACGGTTATATCTGTTACAGGGAAGTGTTTGGGTCACTCAAGTCAAGCCTGATGCTTGCATAATCACTGGATCTGTTGGATATCTGTGGGGCTCATAACCTCCTCGGTCTCGTGGTCCTAGAGCATATCAAAACTATCGACGTAACATACAAAGGAAGTGCGTGCGTATATTTGGATAAGAAATAAGAAAGTGGGGATATTGTTTGGGAAGAAAGGAAGTAGCGTAGAAATGTAAGGAGGGAGAAAAAAGAAGAATAAGAAACTGAATTTGATGTTATTGGTTATTGTACAAAACATTAGGGAGTATAAAAGGAGTTACAAGAGAGTTTCCGTATAAGAAAGTTGGGTAGAGGAAGTAGGAATCGCGGGAATATGGCGGAGAGTTGGTTGGGGCCCGCCACAACAGCTCCTCTGGGTTTTCACTCTCATAAAATCCCCTTCTCATTTTCCAAATCTAAGCCTCACTCTCTCCAAATGTCTTTTTCTAATTCCAAACAGTGCCCCGATCCCTCTCTCCTCGTTTTCTCAGGTCTCCATTTATTCTGATTTTACAGAATAAGTTTTTTTTTTAATTTTGTTTTTAATTGATTGTTTCCATGATGCAGGTGGCACTGCATTCAACGGCGTCGTTGAAGAGCTTAAGAAATTAACCACTCGTGTTGCGCATGTTTTGCCTGTGTCTGACAATGGTGGAAGTACTGCTGAGATTGTTCGCGTGCTCGGTCAGTTTCTTTATTACACTTTTACCTGTGAATTAAATTTTAGCTCTTGTTTTCAGTGCATTTTAATGAGTTGGAATGTATTATAGGTGGACCGGCTGTTGGAGATATACGGTCGAGGTGTTTAAGGTTGTCCGATGAAAGTACGGCTGAAGCTCTTGCTGTTCGTAGATTGCTAGGTCACCGCTTACCTCTTGATGCCAAAGAGGCCAAATCCGAATGGTATTCTATCTATCCAAGTCTAGCTGTGATGTTGTTTAGTATGATATTTTATGCGAAAATTTTCAAAATTCTACTCGCTTTGCGAATAATATATGAGAAAACATCATAAGATTATTGAATCCTCTATTTCAGCATTTCTCAGGTGCTTATAGAGTAACATCATCACCGGCATTTTGTGTATTTGATTGCAAAACCTTTTATTCCATTTCAAACTTCTTTTCCTTTATCCTAAATTTCTTTTATGCATTTGATAGGTATAGCAATGGTGGGGGTATTGAATTACAATATGATGAGTTGAGAATTTGACAGGTATAGCATTGTGGAAGGAGAAAATTCTTTATGGAATGGTGTATCAAGAGCTTATAGGGAAACAATTCTTGCTTTCCTAGTATATTTCCAAAATGAGGTAATACTGATTTCAAATTTGTATCGATTACTGTCACTGACAGTTGCTCATTCTCTTTCATGTTAGAGTCGGGATTATTAAATTAAAATGCTAACATTTCTGAATGCAGATACTAGGCCGGCCTCACGATTCATTTTGCTTCAGCAATGGCAGGTAAAACCTCCTGTTCTCATGAGTTCGCTGCATTTGTTTTCCTGCCCCTGCATAGTACATAATGTTTATAATTTTGGAATATATATTTGCATTTCTTGGAATAAATGCAATCTTGTTCTGAAGTAAAAGATCTTGTGCATATTTTTGTGCTTTCCTGTGCATTATGCAAGACAGGGCAGAAAAACTTTATGGTCTATGGTCTTTCTGTTTACATTGTTCATGCAGTATGTTTTATTTCCAATTTATTCTCTGTGGGAAGGGTCCACTAGGAAACTTGCAATATTCTTTTTCCCTCTCTATATTATTTATGTGGACACGTTACTTGACTGACACTGTCAATATTGCAGCATTGGCAATTTTTTCTTTGCAGGAGCACGCATATTTTTTCAGTCTTTAGATGCCGCTATATTTTTGTTTTCACGTGTTTCAGATATTCCATCTGAAAGTCGGGTCCTTCCAGTCATCTCAACAAATGACAGACTGACGTTAGGATGTGAATTATGGGTGTGTCTACCAACTATAACTAATTTTCTACTCCTGTTTATTGCATAATTGCATTTCAGATTTTTGCTCATTGATGGTTTAGGAAATCAAAACTTATTTTTTTTACCATGACTTGCAATTCTTACCAAGTTTGTGTTAGAAAATGCACATCAAGTATTTGATTTCTACAAATGTTTCAACAACAATCCCTTTTTTTGGCTGTGATTAAGACATTTTTTTCCTTCCTATTTTTAATCAAAATACAGGATGGAACTATTATACGGGGCCAGAATGAAATTTCTCATCCAACAAATGGAGTGATACAATCGGTCAACAAGGTATGCTATTTATTTGTGATTATAATAAAATATGTATCAGTTAAATTTATTGTCAGCTTATTGACCATGTTTCAAGAAAATATTTAAGCAGATATTATTGAAATCGATTGGTCATTATGTACTATTATGCTGGTTTTGTTTTACATTTCTGGTGACACATTTTAATGATGGTACCATTGGATCATCTGATCACATGTATGGTGCACACCTGGATATGTTCATGTACTGGAAAGTGTTTGTTGAAGAAAAAGAGCCACCAGTTTGAGATGATGAGAAAGAAAAGAAATCCATTGATTATTAATTTCAATAGTTTAACTTATCATGATAGCATCTAAAATGAGGTTCTACTTCAAGTGCACAATGTTATAAGATTCCGGATTGGCATGCATTTCTGAAATTTATTGGAATTAGGGGAGAAAAATTTGTTGTGCAAGGCCCTTGATTTGTAAGCACATTTCTGTCAGCCAATTTTTGATAATTTTAGAGTGCTGAATTATTACGCAAAATCTTCTTATGACCAGACTTGCTCCTCAGTTCCAGCACTTCCATCAAGAATCAAGAGAATTTTCTACATGTCAAGTGAGGGAGGAGCTCTGCATGAGGTGAATGATGCATACTGCTTTCTCATTTGTCCTACAATTTTTTTTTTTTGTTTTTACCGATCACTTCCTTCGGTTATGTTCCCAGACTTGTGATTTGTAGAAAACTGATAGATAGACATTTTTCTTTTTTACGATCTTTTAAGTATGACTTGGTGTTTTTTTAACCATTGGCTTTTACATATGAAATGTGTATGAATCTACTGGTTGGGAATCTCTCTTAAAAATCAGCTTGTAAGAATAGTTTGCTAATGGGTTATGAATCATCAGCCAATCTCATACTTGGTTAATTCCACACTAAATTGGGCCATTTAAAACTGTCTTATGATTGACATTTATGAGTCATGAGAAAATTACAGTTGTTAGTATGCATACTTTTTTAATATCATCACTGAGTGTTACACGGCCTTTTTGATTAATTCAGGTCTTCCCCTTGGTAAATGAATCTGTCTTGGACCAATTACATAATGTGGACTGCATTGTATATGCAATGGGTTCACTGTTTACTTCAATCTGCCCATCATTGGTAATATTCTGTACCAATCATAGAGATACTGTTTATCCATATCCCTACATAGTTTGAGGAAATTTAATTTGTAAATTTAGTGTATCCTTTCATTTTGTTGGCTTGCAGATACTGGTTGGAGACATGATAAATTTTGTTCAATTTTAATTTTTAGGTATTACTTGGCATTGGGGAGATTATTGCTTCACGAAATTGCCCCAAGGCATGTACTCCTTAACTCATCTGTTAATAATAATATTGAATTGATACAAGAGGGTTGTTTGTTCCACTATTATTTGCACAAATAACCTGCCAAATATCCAGTAAGAAAAAACTGCTAAATTTTTTAAAATATGGCCTAATATTGTGATAAGATAACCATCAACTCTTAATTGTTTTAATATTTCACGTTTACAATGCTCTGTAGCTAATCATCATGTATTTCAATGATCTTGATTATAAGGTGCTTCTATTGAATGGCACACATGACAGAGAAACAGCTGGTTTCTCAGCTTCTTGCTTCGTAACTGCCATTACCGATGCTCTAAATAGGAAATATGGGGATTCTCATAAATGTCTAGAGAATCATGTAAGTGAATGGGATGTATGATTTCTCATGCTTCAGGATTATGATTTTCTCTATTGGAATGGGAGTCATGATTGGTATATCCTAAAAATGTCATTTACGATTGTATTCTTACAAAAATGTAGCTCATGCCAATGATAAGAATGATGAAACAGGAAATTAATGGATTTTTTTTTTGCAGCCGAGTCAATACATCAATACAATTTTTGTCCCAAAGGATGGAGAAATTCCCATAGATATGGAATGCTTGATGTCTCAAGGAATTTATGATGTGGTATGTAACCTAAAATCATTATTTTCAGCTTGTTCTAGACAAAATCCATTTTTGTATTCCTAATATACTTCATTTATTTGAAACATTGGAAAGAATGAGTGCGGATATTGTGACTTAAATGCAATTCATTATCCTGTTATAATGGAAGAGCTGCTTCTTATGTCTCGCTTTGCGGGGTTAATTGAGAATGTTACAGGTTGTTGTTGACTATATTCATGATCCTAAAGTTGGTGCGATATTTAACCCAAAAGCCTTGATCAATACACTGGCGAATGTGATGGGAAAACATATCAGTGCAAAAGTTCAGGGGATTAACTGATTTATTATGGTTTAGAGGACAATATGCAGAAATAATCATTGGTATCTTCAGCGATTTTAATTGAATTCGTCTAAAGATGAAGTTTGATACATCAGTTCTCCAAGCAAAGGTATATATCAAATTTCATATTAGATTTCTGTTCCCATTAACGTATTCCTTTTTGGCTGATTTTTGGAATATTTGTGATTCAGGATTAATGTTGCTCCTGATGCGTTTTCTTTCCAAGTGTCTGTGTGGTTACCCAGTGTCAGCACATTCTGGAGTAAGAATTGAAGTGCTCATCTGAGAGATCCTATTTAGATCCGTATTCAGCCCCTCTTATGTGTAACAGGATCCAAGGTCATTGCATCAATCAGAAATTTTTAAGGTGATTGAACGTACCATTTTTTCCCTTAAATTCACGAAGCCAACTCGTGCTGATTCGATAGGAATTAGGATGCTTTCATGTTGATTTGAACGTGCCATGTTCTCTGTTAAGTGATCATTTAACCCTTCATCTATAAAACTGTATGACACTTGTGTTGTGCCCACACATTCATGAAATGATATTTGATCAATTTTTGTGAGAGCAATCAGAGCACTGCTTAGTGGCTGGTGCAGTGATGCTACCATGCCGGAGCGCAAAGCCACGCACATTTAATTTGTCTACTGTCGTTCGATGAGGGCTTTGTCGTTTATTGGATGCCTTTTTCAGTATCGTTTCTGCTTTATGTCGTCTTTGACAATCTTCAAAGTGCAAACAATTCCTGACCAGAAATCTATAAAACCACCACAAAACCATGTTATGGCCAACTTTTACCTGAATACTTGGACCGATATTTTCCTTATAGATGCATTTTTAATTTGTGCTATACCAACTATCTAATAAATAAAAGATTGTGATCTCATGATAATTAATTCATAACATGTAAACTTCACAACTCTTATTTTAGCAAAAACTAAATCATGGTGCATAGACATGGGAAGAAATGCGTGGAGTGATGTAAACTTGAAGCGGAGTTGCCGGAGGATTCGTCAATCCAATGCTCTCGGTCACGTCAAGTGGCTCGCCGGACGGACTTGTGAAATCAAACCCATGAAGCAAAGTAGCCATTATAAGCTGCAATGATTGCAGTGCAAGTGATATTCCAGGACACATCCTTCTTCCACTCCCAAATGGTATCAATTCGAAGTTCTGTCCCTTCACATCCATCTCTTTGTGATTTGTTAAAAATCTTTCTGGTTCAAACTCTTCAGGTTTCGACCACACACGCGGGTCTCTGTGAAGCTTCCATAGATTTAAAAGAAGTTGTGTTCCTGATTGGACTTTGTAGCCACTAATGATGACATCTTCTGTTGACTCGTGCGGTACTGAGAGAGGTCCGGCAGGGTATAATCGTAATGTCTCCATAATCACTGCTCTCAGGTAAACTAAGTTCTTCAAATCTGATTCAGTGACTTTTCTTTCATTTCCTATGTGATTGTCTAGTTCTGCTTGAACCTTTCTTAAAACATGAGGGTGGTTGATTAACAATAGGAGAATCCAAGACAAAGTTACCATTGTAGTGTCAGAAGTCGCCAGTAGAAGTGCCTGCAAGGTGACGAGACAGAGACGCACTTGTGAGTATTTAATATTGCTTGATGAAATTAATTTCACAATATAAATTACCAGGCAAGTAGCTTTGTTGACAGTATCAGAATCTCGACCATCTGTGGCGGCATCTTCGTTGCCATCAAGTATGTTCAGCATAAGATCCATGAAATCTCCATTGCCACTTGCAGCACCCGAAGCTCTCTTTTCTTTATGCTCCTTTAACCATTCTTCAACTACTTGATCCAATCTTTTGGCTGTTTTTTTCATTGTTTTCTCATGTCCTCCAATGTCCAACCACCTCAAAAAGGGCAAAGAATCAGCCACCACGAACGTCCCTGACAAATCGAAAAACACCCTCAAAGCTTCCTTCCACTCCGCACTATCTTCACTGTTTTCTGCAGTCATATATCCAACAGTTTTTCCGAAAACTATCTTCACAATTATATTCAAAGTTATGTCTCCGAACCATTTCTTCATTTCCACCAAAACTTTATCTGACCCTTTCCTGTTAACTTCCCAAAACTTGTACAATTCCTTAGCAAAATCTCTTACTTCTGCTTCTCTTGAATCTTTGAACATCTCAACCCTGTGGCTTGACAACAATTCAAGATTGACAAGTTTTCGGTTCTGACGCCAGTAAGGACCGTAGGGACTAAAAGCCAACATGGCTCCATCATAAGCAAGAATTTCAGAAGCAAGAGATTTTGGACGAGTAGCAAAGGCTTTATCATTAGTGGTGAAGCACTCTTTAGCAATCATAGAGTCACTAACCACCAGAGCTCGACGAACTCCCATCCTGATGGTGAAAATGGGTCCATATTTGTCGGCTAAGTCGGCTAGAACTATATGAGGTGGTTTTGGACCTGTTAGGAGGTGAAGGTGGCCAATGATTGGCCATCCTCCTCCAGCTTCTGGTGGTGCTTTTTGCCCTGCTTTGTTTCTCAGAATTCTTATGGATATCCATAAAAGAGAAGAGAGGAAAATGAAGGCGGCAAACATGGCGGAGGTTGGGGAATTTTTCTTTGGTAAGAACGTATATAATATAAGATTATCGATCATAGCCAAGTAAAAGAATTTGTCCATATGTAATTACGTAAGGGATGACTTCTGTTCTCGTAGCTTCCCATAAGTAAAAGAATTTGTCCAACCTAATTATGTAATGAGAAGGACAGATCGCTGCTTCAAAACCTTACGTCATCTCGATGCAACTTCTTCTTCTTTCAAACTGCTTATTTGCAAATCCACCATTCTTACTTGATGTGTTTTATTCTTCTGAGAAATCTCTTTCTTGGTTGATTCCGTAGCAGAAGAAAGTTGATCCAGAATCAGCATTTAGTGACCTGACCATGCCTTTTGGATTACACTGAACGAGTATTGTAAAAACAGTTTGTCGTTTATGAATGTTGTGGCGTTTATTTGAGGCCATTTTTAGTCGTTTCTGTTTTATGTCGCCTTCGGCAATCTTCAAAGTGGAAACAATTCCTGACCACAAATCTATAAAACCATTGCAAAACCAGTTATAACCAACTTTTACCTCCACACTTGGACCATGTTATTTTTAATTTTTCGTTCCTTGTTAAACGCTGAAAAATTTGTTCCGTTCGAGTTTTGCCAGATCAGTTTTTTCGTCATTCCTAATTTAATCATTTTGGTTCCATAAGCCTGTCTCTACAATTTACAGATACTGGTTAATATTTAATAGTTTCACATGTTATCAGTATATAATTCAGGAACTCATTACCTTTGTATTGTTTGAACCAAGTCCTTTTCCGTCAAGGCTCTTGATTAACAACTAATAATGCATATACAACAGAGCAGTATCCACAATGCCAAAAAAAATTTAGCTCTTAACTTGCCGTACTCGTCAGGCAGTTTGCTTGCTTACCATAATAATGTTCACATCATTGTGTGAGTTCAATTCAACCCAACTATGGAAGAAGTAGCTCGAAATTTATAAATACTTCTCGCTTCCTGAGGACTAATCATCATCAATCATACAAAAACTCCTGCTAAATCTGTTTATCACTGTTCTGAGTAGGATGGCTACAGCTTTCCAGAAGAAACTAATCTTCCTGACATTTCTGATGTTGGGGCTTTGACGTTTGAATCCTGCTCGCGCCTTCTCCAAGATGAATCAATGAACGGCATGAAAAATGGATGATGTAGTACGGCCGCACATACATGTATAATGCAGAGAGAAAGCTGATTTAAGATATTCAAGCAGAATGTGGAAATCATCGACTCCCAACAAGGATGGAAGCAAGCTGTACAAACTTGGGCATTCTCTGCTATAGCAGCCATGGAGGGTATCACAAAGCTGTCAACAGGAAAGTTGATCTCTCTATCAGAACAAGAGCTGTTGATTGTGACACAAGCGGCGAGGATCAAGGATGCGAGGGAGGACTCATGGACGATGCATTCGAGTTCATAATCCGAAACAAAAGCCTTACAACTGAATCCAATTACCCCTACAATGGAGTAAATGGAACTTGCAACAAATTATGAAGATGTCCCTGCTGACGACGAAGATGCGCTACAGAAGGCAGTAGCAAAACGACCTGTCAGTTGCAAATGATGCTAATGGCTCTGCATTCCAATTCTACAAAAGTGAAGTGTTTACTGGAGAATGTGGAACTGAGTTAGACCATGGAGTGACTACAGTTGGGTATGGATGTAATAATGATGGAATGAAGTACTGGTTAGTGAAGAACTCATGGGGGAGTAGCTAGGAAGAGGATGCATATATATAAGAATGGAAAGAGACATTGCAGCCAAGGAAGGTCTTTGTAGCATTGTTATGCAACCTTCATATCCTACCGTTAAAAAATTGAACTAAATTGAGCAGATAAGCAAGAACAACAACAAAAGATCATCAATTAAAACAATGCAAAGTCGTAGCACTAAATTCAAGCTTGAAATATGATAAAACGATCAAACAAAACAACATAAATGTAGTTCCTAACCAACATTAAGAACCGAAGTAACATTCTCAGGAAGCTTTGCCACTATTGGGGTTGGACTTGGTGCAGAGAACCCGACGTCCCTTTGCGCGTCTACGCTTCAAAATAGCCCTTCCGGTAGTAGTTCTCATTCTTCGGCGAAAACCGTGTGTCCTGGCTAAAGATTTCCGAGACCTATTCCTCTTGGTTTGACATAAAGCAGCCTTTCCTGCTCTCACAACTAACCCAACCCCTTTCTCCTTTCTTGTCCCACTATTGAAATCAAATCCTAGTGACGAACCTACAAATGAATAAAATTCTTGTTCAGCGTTGAAACGCAAATCCACTAAATTATTTCTAGCACTGAAACCTCGTACATAACTATAACAACGGCAATGATGATTTTTAACTACATCTACCTAAATTCTGACAAAAACGAGGTTTCAGTAAAACATGAACAAACTGTAATAGACACTTCGCCACAATTTTAAACCGCATATCAAATTCCTAATTAAAAAGCCACATTGAGTCTAGCTCCTTAAAAACAACAGTTCTAGCATCAATAAATAAAGCAAGTGAAAGCCACTCAGTATGCTAAAACAAAAGCTACAGAGGATCAAATTATATAAACAAAAAGAGCAACATAAAGATTATACCTGAGAAGGAAGAAGAGGGGAACGAGAGAGAAGAAGAGAGGAAAGAGGAGTGAAGAAGAGGTGAAGTGGTTGAAGTAGCGTGGAGTGAAAAGTTATTTGTGGGTCTTGAGCCAGTTGAGAGGGAGAGTGAGGCTGAAGGTCCATGAGAGAGTTGTGGGAGTTTAGTAGAGAGGCATAGTGGTGATGAAGATGAGGCTGTTATGGATAATGAAACTGCCATTTTTGGCTACTGCTTTTTCTTCTGTCTTCGTTTTGCGTTTGTAGTTTTTCGTCCTAGCGTAGTGTTATCCTCGTTGTAGTTATTGGGCCATGCTGTTCTACCAACATTCCGAACTTGAGCCTACAACGTGTTAAGCCTGTATTTACCTACTGGGCTTTTGTATGGATAGATCCATACTGTAACACAAAGGACAAAAGACAATTATACAAATTACTATGTTTTGAGTTTAGAATGATTTGAATGTCAGCGTATTTTATTTATTTTTGTTTTTTTTATTGATAAGATTCTAGTTCACAATTATATGAATGCTAGATTTCATGTTCTAAAATACAAAAATGTCATTTTTTGTTCTCTCGACATATGAACAATAATGAACAACGATGAACACTAAATATACCCTGACATTTTTACAATTGCAAACTCAAAATTAGGTATTTTAATATTTCCAAAACTTTAACTGACATTAACAAAAATAAACAAACTTAGCTGACATTCCTATCATTTGAAACACAAATTTACGCATTCATATAATTTTCCCAAAGACAAATTACATATATGCCCACCTTAACTTTTTTTTATTGCACTTTTTTAAAAAAAATTAAAAAATTACACAAACAACTTTTATTTTTCATTCTGTACTTTAATCTTACAAAACAACAGAATAAAAACTACTTTAGATAAAAGGTGGGAAGATTATAAAAGAATTTAAAAAATAGTTAAATAGTTTATACACAGTAAATATGCAAAAAAAAGTTTAAAACAATAAAACAAAACATACTTGATGCAATATTAAAGTGAAAAGTAGTATATAATATAATTATCCTTAACGCAAAATTATGAGAATTCCCACTATTGGAATATACTATCTATTAATTTTTAGGAATATTTCACCTTTTGTAAAAATATTAGATTCTATTTTTTTTTTGTCATAAATGCATGTTTGCTGTTTGAAAATTTGAAAATGTCTTATAACTATAATTTAACAACCGTCAACATTAGTTTGATTCAAATTGTTAAATACCTAAGAAATTCAAAAAACCATCAAAAATATTTTGTAAAATCAAGGAATAATGTTAACTCACTCAAGAAAAATGAGAAATCAATATTTATTAATCTACTTATTAATGAAAATTTAAAAAATATATTTACAAATCACTGTGAACAGCAAAAACCAATACTTTTACATTTTATGATTCACAACAAAATTAAAAAAGATAAAATGCAATCTATGTGCGAACTATGTTATTTTCTATCAAACATGTTCATGATAATTTTTTTATAAATACAAATTATCTACAAGTCATATATTTTTTAATTTAAAAAGAAAAATGTATATTTTTGTTCATATGTGTTTGCTATATAATATTTTAACAATTAAAACTTGTCTATAAATCATATTTTTCTATTTGAAAACAAAAATATATATTTTTGTTCATATTATATTCATTATATAATGTATTAAACTTATCAACAAAATAAGAAGATTCAAACGGAACAATTTATCAGAAAATATACTAGATTCACTAACTAAGCCTTTGGCTTGCAAGCAATCTCTGCACTTTTTTTCATCATTGTTCAACCAGAATGCTATCCAGTAAGGATATAACACATCCCTTTCTTGCTATTCAAATACTATTCTGAATCTCTCACTTGCTGCTCAACCAACTGTTTCAAACTTGGGATAAATTAGATAAAATTCTGCCAAATTAATGCCAATAATTGTTGCTCAGAGTTACAAGAAACATGGATTGGATGATTGATCACGTATTAAAATAACGTGACAACCAAGAAAGCATGCTAAAGTATGAAATCATGTTTCTTATGACGCTTTTGAATGTACAATTCGGTAGTAATATTTTATTTTAGTTGGAAAACACAATAAGATGTCAGGAATAGTATATAAGTGATCGATGGGCTACACCATTTACATTTTTTAACTTAACATCTAAACCACAATGATGGCAAGATCATTGTGTTTAAATTATATGGCAAGTCTAGACAAACAGTATTGACTACAAAACAAGAAAACATACATTTCAGGACAATATCAATGCTTAATGGATAACAATGGTGTGTGGTTCAAGTCAGGAAAATGCAAAGAATTCATCAGGATTCACAGAAACCATACTTTCCTCAACAAGACTTGTAGTTATGCTGTTATGATTGAAAGTGGACAAACAAGTAAGTCTCAAAAGATTAGTTGAAATGGGAAGGGGAAAAAAAGGGATATGTCATCATTATTTGCCCACATCACAAGCAATTTAGCAAGTTGCAATGGAGCCATTTGGGTGGGTCTCCACCATTAGAGAAGAGATTAGCTCGATTTTCCTTCACAGTTAGCCACTCTCTCCTCCTATATTGAGCGTTCTTTGACTCTTTGCCGCAAAGCATTCCCAGTAACCACTACCATTTTTGGCCCACTTCTGAGATCAGCTATTCATCTTTTGTCAAGAAGAAGCTTTATTGGTTAACGAAATACGTGAACTATCTGTATGTTCATCTAATAAAAAAGATTATCTTCTTGAAAAATACTGGTGAAGATGTATGGTG
>CANYCX011469627.1:0-27100 GCA_948193385.1 Breynia disticha f. nivosa | reverse complement strand
ACCAAAATTTAAACTTATTTCAAAAATCAATTGTACTCATTCTAATTTGCCTTTCTGGAATGTAATTTTTTCTCACTGTAGGTTTAGCCCAGAAAATCTCAATTGGCTTTTTGTCAAGGGATTAGTTGGTTGGTTTCTTCAGGTTGCTTTACTCAAAGTAACACTTCTATCAGTGGGTAGTGGCGAGGCACCTTTGCTAGACATAGTGGCCTATGCCGGATATGCTTTCACGGGATTGTGTTTTGCTGTTCTTGGGAAGATCTTATTCAGTTACTCTTACTACTTTTTGATGCCATGGACCTGTTTGTGCATAGGAATCTTTTTGGTAAAGACAATGAAGAGAGTCTTGTTCGCAGAGGTGAGGACTTATGATTCAAGCAGGCACCATTATCTCTTGCTATTCATTGCTTTAGCACAGTTCCCACTTTTCACATGGCTTGGCAGCATTACTGTTAATTGGCTGTTCTAAACTTCTTTTTCTCCCATTTTTTTGTGTGTTCTAGTTCGAAACAATTCTGTTTTTGTAGAGCATTTGAAATATTATAGAAAAGACTCATTTATCAATCAATTTGATGTGGTTGATCCTTTATTTTATGTTATGATAGACTGATCTGATTGAACCATGTCGGCACCGTGGTGATAATAGCAATTGAGGGGTAATTATTGTATAACCAGCACTGTTATAGATGCTAGTAAGTGTACACTAGAATGAGTCTTATTGGAATTAATACACCGAGGGCGTACAGGTTGTAGCAAGTAGTTCAGGAATTGACTATTCTTTCTTTTGACAGATTTATATATTTGTTTCAAACTAACTAACGACTGCAGATATTAAGTATCATGAGTTTCCATGATAAAGGTGATAAATCATGGTTCCTTACGTGCCAATATCATTGCTGCTGGTACATTCTGAGCGTGGCCTTTGTCCTCCTCTGCAAAGTATGCTATCACCAGGACACCTTAAACAGTTACGGGCAAGGCTACCCCGGAATTCACGATTACTGCTAAGAAACGGTGGAGGTAAATTTCCTATTAGAAAATTGTCATCTAAAAAAAGCCTTCTCCATGGACTCCCCTTTTTTGCTCCGTAATCTGCTGGGATTGGACCGAAGAACTGGTTGTGTGATAGATCAAGTGCAGTTAACCTCCCCAAAGCGGCAAAACTGTCTGGCAAACGACCACGAAGACGGTTGGAATGTGCGTCCAGCAGTTGGAGCTGTGAATCCTGCGGAGGAAACTGTATTGCTTCAACGGCAGTGAACTGGTTGACTGACACGTTTATTCTGACAATCATTGGCAAAGAGAGAACTCCCTGACTAATCCGACCTGCAAATCTGTTATCACTTAGGTCTAGTACTTCAAGATTTTTGAGGATATTCAGTGGGGACATATGTCCAGAAAGGAGATTGTTGTTCAAGTATATTTTTCGCAAGCTTATAGGAAGAAGTCTTGGCAAATTTCCGTATAGCTGGTTGTAACTAAGATCCAATGACTGAAGCTGCCACATTCCAGAGAGGTCTGGGATTCTCCCATGGAATCCATTGTTTGACAAGGACAAGCGAGTCAGGCTTCGTAATCCTGAGATGCGTGCTGAAATTGGCCCGGAGAGGTGGTTCTGAGAGAGCTCCAATATTCTTAGCTTCTTGAGACTGGTGATCCCATTTGGTATGCCTCCGGTGAAGAGGTTGTCAGAGAAAGATATTCTGGTGATCTTCTTAAGGTTCGAAATAGATTCCGGTATTGGTCCTCGGAAGTTGTTTTTTCTCAACGAAAGCTCGGTAAGCTCCGTCAAGTTCCCTACTGAAGGTGCTAAGAAACCATCATACCCACTTGCATCAAGATCAATGCCTATGACTCGATTGCTCGAATTGTCAACAGGAAATGAACACAAGATACCGAGAAACCCTCCGGAATTTTCACATGGATCAGCCAAGAAATTCCAGCTGTTGATGTATGAGTAGGAAGGGATTGAAACTGGATCAATAGCCTGCTTTATCAGGCGAAGTGCTTCAATATCTGAGTCTAGGGTTTTTGAATGAACTAGTGAGAAAGCCATGGCTAGAATCATGGTTACCGTGATTGATTCCAAGTGAAATTTCGTGGCCATTGTTTTGAAGTGGAGTTAAGTAAATTTAGATGGGTTCTGGGGATCGATATTACTTATATATTTATAAATAGATAATATTTTATTAGTGAAGTAAAAAGTGTAAGCTGATAATTCAATAGGCATGATATGTTCATTACAAGAACATGGAGACGCCATGCAAAGAACTCGGAACTACTAAACGTCTTTAAAACAACATTTCCACATAACCTTCTTTAAGCTCCGTTATGTGGCTGGGTTTTAATGTTAATCTCTGGAGTTTAATGAGACAACGGATCGGAACCATCAATCTACACTTTCAGCCTAATCAATATCTCATTTACTTTTGCAGGACGAGCAACGGCATCCCAACACGCGTCCCGCACATGTGTTGTGCACGCCCTTAATGATGGGATGCATAGAGAATAATTCGAAAATGATCGATACATGATCAGTGATGTTCCCGTAATCAAGCTGTATTTTGTTCTTTAGAAAGAAACAGATATGCATAGCTAAAATATTAATGGTAAACCAAAATATATTCAGGACACTATGGAAATGCAATTACCCATCAACATGATTGTAAGACCTAATGTGCTACTATGCATACGTACATACATACACACATACATACATGTGATGAAGGTATGAATGGTTCATCACACTATTGAGCACAAAAACACAGAATAGAGGCACACTTCAACCAAGATCAGGCACGGTGAAGAATTCATGATCGTCATCTTGAATCTGAATCCTTGGTTTCTTATGAGGCATGTTGGATTTGGTTGGTCTGTGGGGATTAAAATTGACAGATGAAGAAACTGGTAATTGTGGAACTTCTGCAGCTGCTAATGTTTCCTGAGGTATTTGCTCACTGAAAACACCCATATCACCGAGCCACTCCAATTCTCCAAGCTCAAGTTGCTCTTTCTGCTCATAAGCAAACGAGAATGTGAATGATCATACATTATTTGAAGAAAATAAATCTAATAAATGAGATTTTGAACTCACCTTGTCGGAGCTTGACTCAAAATCTGAAAACTGTAACAAGTCATCAACAAGCCATGGAGAGTTGAAGCCTGATGATGCTTGTGGCAATTTGATTTTTGGAGAAGTTTGTTGCGCGCTCTGATTTGGTGGCTCTAAACAATTCATCTCAGTGTCCTTGTTGCAACTTGAACTTAAAGCTACTCGGATTCCGGTGGCCAGAAACCTCTGGTGATTTGCTGATAGGCTGCCGGAAGAATGAATTGGCTCGTCGCAGTCACGGCAGAAGAGAGCTCTGTCTTCCACACAGAATATAAAAGCTGCCTTTTCCTGTCATACACAGAACAAAAACACATGGAAACATAGAAAACATAAGAAACTTGAATCAACTTCTCTAATTAAATTTATTATGCAAAGCAGTAATGAAAGATCCAGACAATGAACACAGCATGTATACCTGACAAATATCACAACGAGGCAGCTCGTTGGAGAGACATTGAAGAAGAAGTCTTTGGTGCTTACTTGCAAGTTTATTTGCAGCATGAACTTCTATGTCACATTTAGGGCAAAGTGCAGCTTCGTCAGCGCAACAAATAACTGTGGCTGGTGCCTTTTCACACACGTCACACTGAATTCTCATCTTTCCTAAACAAATCTAAACCTTACACTCACTCTGCAATAGGTTTGACAATTACCCTCTTCTTAAGTGAGCTCAAACATGAAAATTTTGAAGATTTTAGACACAAACTAAGAAATGGAAACACAAAACAAAGAGGGAGTGTGAGAGCAAGAAAGCTGTGAAAAAGGGAACAGTGGAAAGGAGTGGAATATAAAAGAAGAGTTTGAAGTAGCTGCAGTGGAAAAAGAAGACAAGGAGGCCGAGGGGAGAGAAGAAAAAGAATGGTTGGTGGAGAATCAATGAAGAAGATAAGGGTTTGGATTTTGTGAATCGAAATCGGGAAATGTGGAAGATACAGCAATTCTAAGTGGGGTCTAATGCCAGCATGTGGCTGTGGTGTTTTAGGACAACTGTTGTATCTTGCTCGTATTGTCACTTCATTATTTATTACCTAAGTCGAGTTGACAACTCAACCGTATATGAGATTCGGTTTAATGTACTATATAATCAAATTATCGTAGAGTTGTCTTCATGAAACAAAAACCGTATACTTCACTCCGATACTATTAGCCTTCGCTAAAAGTAAAAATATCGGGTGATTAAGATAAAAAATATCGGGTATATTTTTATTTTTTGGACCACTGCCTAAAAAAATATCATTGTCAATGTCAACCAAACACAATAAATTATATTTAATAAGAAATTAACTGATCTTTATATCATTTGAACATTCTTGATGTTCTTCCAAAATAATGAATATATACCACCAAATGTCCCCATTCTCAACCTCCAAAATAATGAAGATATTATCAACTAAAATGATTTCAAAATATTTTTCATATTGTTCCAAATGAAAAGAGAGAATGTATCTAAACCACCTTTATGTTTACACTCTCAACTTTTAGCAATAATAAGAATTCTAAAAATTGTCACAAAATAACACATTAAACGACTTAAAATAATTATTACTCATTAATTTTTTACATAATTTTTTAAAAATATCATCACAATAATTGTTAATTTTGATATTTTTGTTTAATTCTTATACAATTATACTCCAAAATATATTATTTTTAATATTATTACTTAAGAATAAATTAATAATTATTTCACTTTTCTTAATATTTATGATAAAAAAACAATATTTTTTAGACTACAAAGTATAAAACAAGTTCAATTGCTATTACTTTCTTGAGAAATGCTATGCAAACTTTTCCTTCGAATCAAAATTTCATATATGTTATATATAATTTTAAATGTTACCAAGAAATTTTCTTTTATGGTTTAAAATTTGATTAAAGACAGCATAAAAGGGTAAAAATGATTTTATAATTTTTTTTATCATAATATACAGTATTCTGTCGTATCGCGCGTATATTACTACAGTCTCAACTTCAGACATTATACGGATAAATAATGTCGGCTGCTATAACTAGAGATGGTGAATAACGTTTGATGCGTCTGATATTTCCTGTTGTTTAGTATTTTAATATTTGATCTGTTTATTATTATTTGGCTTTGATATAAACAGATCTGAGATGGATACAGATATTAAAATTAATATTGTTGCGGGTTCGAGTTTATAATTTATATTTAAATATAAAAATTTTATATTATTTATATGTTTATTTTAAAATAATGAAATAATTAATAAGATATGTATTTTTATTATGTATTTTTATTGATGTATTTCAATTAATAAAATATTTTATATTTTTAAATTATTAAATAGTATAATTGGATATTTAAATGAACACGGGTACTCACAGATAATTTTCAAAGGATTTGGTATAAGTACAAATAATGTATAAACAGATTTGGAACGAGTATAGATAATGTTTTTTATTAAACGGGTTTGGATACTGTGATTTTCAAACAAAACCCAACTCTTAATCTTTTTTAGGATAAGGTTTTTTTTCGGATCTAAAGTTCTGTTCAAAGTATAACATTGGGTCTAATTTTTTTGTCCAATTCGATGTCTAACGTCTTCATTGTAGCTCAATTAAGGTATTGATTGGTGCACTAATAAATAAAAGTTTATCTGTTACTAACAGTGTTACATTATAGTTACATTAAAACGTTAAATTATAATCTTTAACATTATCAGTTCAAAATGACATTATTTTATTATAATAACTTAGTTTAAATTATCCAAATAACTCAAAAGCTAAAAAAAATCTAAATTTTTTACTAAAATTTTCTTTTTTTCTCTCAAACCTACAAAGACAGCTTCTTTTAATTAGTAGCAACAACTGAAAAGAACTTTATTTCAATCTTAAATCATCGATTATGCTACTAAAAATAAGTATCTACCATGTTTTTACAAACCATAGACTCTAAATTGAACTATAACACAAACGTTAAGTACAAAATTGAACTTAAAAAACATTAAACGCAATATTGTACTTCGAATAAAACGTTAAGCTCAAAATTGAACCTTATTTCTTTTTTTTTTTTGTTAAGAAATTTGAGGCAAGGAGTCGAATTAGCCGCGAGCCACCCAACTATTAATCTATTGTTGAATAAAACTACGAAATTATTGACAAGAAATAAGTACTGTTCTTGAATAAAACTACGAAATTATAGACAAGAAATAAGTAAAAAAGAGAGGTTAAATTTATCAAAATTTATACAGTATAACCTCGCCAATCGTAAAATAAAACATTTTCATCAAATTAATAGAATAATTTTCATTTATAATTCTCAATTTTTGGTTATTATTGTAAACGTCCATAATTCTGTACATACATGTATTAGTTTATAAACGATACAAGTTGTAAAATATCTTAATACAAAATTAATTAATTTATATAATTCATATTATTATAAACAATTCAATATTTTTTACCAGATACATTCTCAATAATTACCTTAAGAACATTTTTAACTAATTAGGATCTTTCTGAAGATGAAAAACATGTTTAGGATTTCTATACACAATCTCATCAGGTGTTACTTTGTTTTAAAAATCAAAACGACATTGTTTTGGTCCGCATCCCTGCGGACCATCGGTTCCAAAATTCTATATAACATCGCGTCCTCACCGTAAGTCTGGCTCACCCCCTCATAAAAATTCCTCCATATCCGTCCTGGAAACTACCACTCCATGTTTCTTAATCTACTTAAATGAACGTTAGAACATACAATTTGTATATTTCTGAAGAGAATAACACTTGCAATCACACAGCAATATAGTGTACGATTAAATAGAACAAGAGAAAAACAACCATACAAATCCATATTTCTTCCACATTCAAAACCTAATCTCACTGTGTGAATCTTTTCTTACTCACCCAAGGTGTAAAGCATCTCACACTGACAAGGAATAAAGATGGCATAGCCAACCTGATCTTGAAAACCCTAATTCCTATCCTCCTCTCAGAAACTTCTCTTCGAATATTAGCAACAACTTGTGTTGCAGACCTGTTGAGTCCTCTCACAGACCTCTTCAACTTGTCCTTGAATCCGTCGCTTTGCTCTGAGAAATGATAACTGCTAAGAAACGCTCGTCTTGCTTGCCAATAATCTGGATTATTCCGATCACACACGTTATACTCCTCCATGGATTCCCAATGATTAAACTGTTCTCGGCTCTGCAGCATTTCAGGCCATCTAGACATGATTGTTTCAACACAAAAAGTTTCCACAGGAACTTAATATAGCCCAATATTCCTCAAGAAACTTCAGAACCTCTCGAAACAAATGAGTATTAGTGAGAGAACATGCATTGTAACAAGTCGTAGTTAAGAAAACAGAGTGAAGTGATATAATTTCCATATTAATGCATGCATTGTGAAGTGTTACCAAATTGTTTATGATGCATGCACTTATAAAGGGTTTGGAGGTATATTATTTGCTTGGTTTTGTAGAAAAAAGGGTTTAAGTTGTTGAACTAAAGTGGAATATTATATTACAAGGTAGGTGGCTGTGGTTGTAACCAAGCTTCTGCCTAATTATTTTTTTGACTCATGGCTAATGTGTGATGATTAAACGTTGACAAACACTAAAGAATGTGATTGAGGTGGTTTAGATCAAACTGAAATTAAGTTATTATAATGTTATGAAGTGTGAGTTTGATGAGTTAAAGATGATCTCAACAAACAGTCATCCCTCTTGAAGGCAAAAGTACGTTGAACTGTGTCATAAAATTGAAAATTAAGTGTCGAATGTTTAACATGTTAATAAAATTTGTTTGTTTGTAATTGAAAATAAGTTTTGAATTCAATTAGTTGTTTAATAAATATAATTGACAAATAGTTGGGTTATTATTTGAAATATAAAAATTCTCAAAAATATAAATTAAAATAAATTGTGAAAACAATAGATAGGATAATCAAAAAAATAAATAAAATAAAACACATATATGTGTTAGACTTTTCTGTTTTTTGATTTGAAAATATAGTAAAATTATAAGCATGTTCAAGTTGTATGATTTTCATTAAGATGATAATAGAAAAAATTATAATTTGATTTTTTAAGTTATAAATTATAATTATTAATAAATATACGATAAATTCATAAAATTTATCTCTAAATATTTGAATAAATCTAATTACATATAGTTTTGAGTGCAAAATGTAAGTGAATTGTTATTTAATATTTTAAATTAAAAATTTTAATTTATAAATTACGTATTATTTGAATCAATCTATTAAATTAAGAAGTTATAAAATACATTTAAAATAATTAATTTAATAATTTAAATTAAACACATAATTAATATTACTAAACACTCCTTAAGTGGCAATGGGAAGATGGACTTAGAAGGTTCAACTTCTCAAGGCTTCTAGTTAGGCATGTCCATATTTAATAAATTTTTTAAATTAATTTATTGCAATAAGTCACCTTCAGAAATGTAAGTTTATTATTAATAAGATCATTCAATTTAGTAATTTCAATATTTCACTATAGTTAAACTTGCATTACAGGAAAATTTAAAAAATTGATATTGTTGTATAAGAATTTTTTTTGACATCATAACAATAATTCATTTCATTCGATCGTTAGTTAAATCAGTCAAAAAGACCTGAGAGAGAACCAAATGGTCTAACATAATTATGAGCTGCTTGATTCAAGTTTCGATTAATTTTTTTAAAAACCCATGCTAATACTATACGAAAATGATCCGTCAACTCGAATTGTCAAGTCTGTTTAACACACTATTTTCATTTTGATAAGAAAAAAGTAGCTTTTCTCTTTCCACGGACTAAAACGAGTTTTCTGATAAAAGAAAGGCCTTGTTATTCTCAAGGACTGAAAATGAAAATTGAGAAAATATTGAAGGGCAATTTAGTGAAGTGATGAAGCACCTGGAATGGCGAAGATCATTTCCATAATCTTTTTACTTCATTCTGTCTCGCACACTACTTCCATAACCTTTTAGATTTGGAGTTTAAGGTATTTTTTAACTCGTTTTGGTCGATATTCTATTACTTTATAGCATTTCGCTTTATTGTTCTTCAATTAGAAAAAAGTTCGAAACTTTTGTAGGGTTTCCTTTTTCGTTATACGTAGAGTTTACTTGAATTAGACTGCATTCTATAGATTACAAGTTTTTATAGTTGCCAGTTGATTCAGATGTGAAAAAAGTTACCGACTTTATTTTTTGTTGCAAGATTTTGTTTTTCAACTTTAAGGGTTTATTTGATCTTGGTTTTCTTGTATTGAAGTGATTTTAGTGGGGGGTTTTTAAGATTGTGGGATAAAGTTATAAACTTGAATGAATATCGTGATTGTTGCTCGTTCTGTGGAGTAGAAAGTGTGCTTGTGTTGTTTGATGGTTCTAATGTTGTTGCATTGTGGGAACTGAATTAGTTTAGCTTGAAGTTGAGCTGTAGTTTGAAATTTGGGGAAAGAAAGTGGTGTTATTGATGGGGAGGCCATTGTTTTATGAGATCATTGAAAAACCGGCTACGAGTTGTATAATAGCTATATGCAGTGGCATTTGGTTTTATATACAGAAGAAGAATATTGGGTATTCACATGTTGGTTTAAGCTATGAAACTGCTGTTGAAGGGCACCATTGGAGGACTATTACTTCCGCATTTTCGCATATTAGCGTTATTCATCTTGTTTTCAATATGAGTGCATTGTGGAGTCTTGGTGTTGTGGAGCAGTTGGGGCATATGGGTCTTGGTGTGGCGTATTATCTTCAGTACACGCTTATCTTGGTCATATTGTCTGGGTTGTTAGTATTGGGGATGTACCATTTGTTGATTCAAAGATTCAAGTTAGAGTATTTTCGGAGAGTTACAGCTGTTGGGTATTCTTGTGTTGTTTTTGGGTGGATGACAATTCTATCTGTGAAGCAACCCTCTTCTAAGTTGGATCTTTTTGGGTTTTTGTCCCTGCCAATAAGCTTTGCTCCTTTTGAGTCTTTAATTTTCACTTCCATTATTGTTCCGCAAGCAAGTTTTCTTGGCCATTTGTCTGGAATCATCGTGGGATATGCCATTGCTTGGGGTTTGATTCATGGGATGAACAACTATTGGGCAGTCACAATGCTAGGATGGATTTTGGTTGTTTTCGTGTTCAGCTTAAAGCGATCCGGTGCCTATGATTTCAACTTTCTTGAGATTGAATCTGTTACCGATTCCTCATTACCTTCTGTGAGGTTTCTTGGAAATGGTAGAACATTGCAGATGAGTGCACTACCGCTTGAAGGTATTGAACTTGTTTGAGCTTTGGTAAATTTTTTTCTTATAAAAATGCATTACACACCTTTGAAGATACCTTGCGAAGATAACACTCGTTGAATCGATTCTATAGTTCCGGGCCATTAAAGTTGTAAGAATTTGGGGCTACAATCTGCTGCCATTGTTTCTAAATCTGTTGCAGCCGCTATTCTACTTGAACACTGGATTCTTGGTGGTGTTTTATGTTGCCCCAAGATAGTTTAAGAAAACTCACCATAATCATTTTATTCAAATTTACTTGTTGCTCAGATTATGCAGTTCTCATTCTTTGGTCTGTTCAATTGTGGTTTATTCAGATTGTTCTATTTTCTTTGTTAATTTCATTAGTTGTTCTTTTGCACACTCGTTCTTCTGTGACTCGTATTTTCTTTGCCAAATTCCATGACGCATGAAAAAGAGCGTAATGAAAATCAAGACAGGTTTATTTTACCTGAAGTTCGGCCATTTAAGAGGGATTCCAAAACCAATTTCACTGTCAATGGAGTGGTAATATTTCCTTAATGCATTGAGACATGCTCTCAACTTTGAAAGGGACAAAAAAAAAAAGCTCAAGGCAATACAAAGCAGGACTCATTGTTCCAATGTGGAGATATAATTTCAAGTATCATCAAAAAGTCTCCACTGGACTGAAACAGTAGAGAAAATAACATAGATTCCAAATAAAATCTGCTCCCTAGGCCCTAACTCACATGCTGCAATCGAACAGCTTGAACCATGCTTCTCAGTTTACCAACTATGAACATCAATAAATGAATAACATCAAGTATCGGAAAATCTGGACTTCAATCATCCAATGCAACAGGCTTTACCGGTAGCTGCTTCAAAATGCAACAATTTTTAGCATGTATGGTAAATCAGCTGAGTCTTGTGAACATTTGAAGCCGCAATAGCAGAATGATAGGAAAAGTCCATCAACAGCATCTAATTGCTCTGCAGATATTGTAAAGATCAGTATGAGGCAAAGTTCATGGATGATTACTAGAATCTTGTACTTTGCCAAGTTCAAACCTTATATGCCAATTCAATACATATAGTCAGGGTAATCAGATTCAAAGAACTTAACATCTCTTTGTATCTTCACTGGCGGCTTCGTGATTGAAATTTTTAGTGGTACTGTCTTCACGATTGAAATTTCCATTAGTGATATCAGAACCTCCATCGGCAATTCCATTAGTAGTAGCTGAACTAGTGGGAGAAGAGCTTTCTTGAGCACCAGGATGAAGAAGATGTGAAAACCCTTGTCCTATTGACTTCCATAAGCGTGTAGGCAATGAAGACTGAAAATTTTCAGAACTTCCATATGGTGATGGTTCATATGGACTAGCAGAAGCAGGATTCAGGTCAGAGATTCTGAAAGCACCTAAAATTCGTTCAGGAAGCTCTGACTCAGTTGTGCCCTCAATGACGAAAGCCAGGTCGACGGTCAGTAATGTGACGTAACCAAATGCAAGATGAACTATTGCACTTGCAACCATGGAAGATCCAATATCTATATCTATTTCGAAAAATTTTTCTGCTGTACAATATTTACAAGAAACGGCACGACCAATTATGCATACAGCTTGCTCACCAACTGCCTTTCTTACAATCCAGGGACCTTTGACAATGTTGGCAATCAGTTTAAGCTTCGAATTTCGGAATCCATCGTCTCCTTGCAAGAACTGATCCATCAGAGATCCCTCTGGCGCTGGCTGTGTGGCCAGAAAATAAGCCACTGCACTATAATTATCCTTGCTCGGAACTTGCAGATTGAACGCCCAAACAAATGGCTTCTCACCATGAGGAAACTCACTGTCAATGACCTTCCTCACACGGCTGTTTGGATTTTTCAAAACCTCACTAATTTTGGTAGAACCTTTAAGCCAGTCAAATCCAAGAGGCTTCAAAAGATATTCACCACCAGGGATTTTCACCTTTGTTGTCAAGTACTCTGGACCTCTCACCATAAACTTATCTCCAGGTGGAGATGCCCAACCATTTGGACAATTATCAGGATCAAGCAGTGAAACAGCTCCCTCAGATTTTATCTTCTTGATCCATTGAGCTTCGCTTTTATCATCAACGCCAGCCATAGGCTTCTGTTCAAAGATCATCAAAAGTTTTAGAATTTTGACTCGATTGCATCTATCAAGCAACAATATCTATATCTCTAGAAACAATAATTCACAACATAAAAAGCTCACGACGCAAAGATTGTTCCAAACAACCTGTAATACATCTTTCACAAGTAAATTTCTAAAACGTTTCATTAATTAAGCTAAAACAGCAACCTTTATTAAACTAAGAACCCAAAACAAGCGAAATTTTTAAAATGTTTGATCAATTAAACTAAAGCCACAACCTATAAACTAATAACCCAAATATATAATTCATAAACAAATAACCCTAAAAATTATAGTGAATTCAACGGTAAATTCAACTGCATAAGCATCCAATACAAGAAACAAATAAAGATCATATACAGAACAGTAATCATTTAACAAACAGTAATTATAGCAAAAAAGATCAAAAAACAAAATTGAGAAACAAAGAAATAAAGAGCAAACCTTCAATTAAATGAAGCCAAGAAATCAAAATTCTCGAAAAACCCAGAAAAGGTAAGAGTTGCTTGGATCACAACTGAGGTTCTTTAATTTCTTTTTTGGGTTAATTTTTTTATAGAAGAGTCCTAATAAAAGATGTTTATTTTAATCAACCTAATAAAGCAGTATCAGGTTACAAGAGTCTGACACATTTCGTTTGTTGACCAATCAAGAAACTCCACGTGTCTTGTGTTGCAGGGACATAAAAGTAATTGCGCTTCAGGAAGTACAATGAAGGCCGTTTTGGAACGCTCTGTCGTCCGTCCGTATCAGTAATTGCACTGTGTCGAATACCTTCGCAATGGATCGGCAATTCAGTTAATTTTTAATAGAAAAATCGAACTTGAACCGATAAATTGAAAACGGCCCGAACAATGTTCGAGAACTGAAATCGGAACTGAACTGGTCGAATTGTGTGTTACACGGTTTGATTCCTGTTCCTACTTTTCATGAACCGTAAACTGTTGATTTTGAAAAACTGTTTTTTCATCTCTACCTATATGACATTCCTACACAAGTTCTGATCCTTTCCTGCTTCTCCATTAATATACAATATGGAAATGCCATTAACATGGCTCACAAACAATACACCTACTTCCCACCAAATGTCCAATTCACACTTGCTTCATGAATTATCTATAAAAATTCTACTCCTTACACTACTCTATACATCATCAACTTTGTATCCAAACCACCAATATCCTGAAATGGAGAAAAAACCAACTTCACTTAGAGATGCAACTTTGTTGCAACATCCACTTGTTCTTCTTCTTACACTTGTCTTAGGTGTTGTCATGACAGATATCTTGCACATTGGTCCTGTTGGAAGCCATGATTTCAGGCCTGTTAAGCATGACATTGCACCGTACCAGCAAGTCATGCAGAATTGGCCTAGAGATAATAGAAGTCGATTAGGGAATGGGAACTTGGAGTTTGTTGATCAAGTTTTTGGTCCGGAGTCGTTGGAGTTTGATGGCCTTGGCAGGGGTCCTTACTCTGGTTTAGCAGATGGTCGCATTGTTAGATGGATGGGTGAGGATGTTGGGTGGGAAACTTTCGCCACTGTCACCACGACTTGGTGAGTTCAAATCTTGATATCTTTTTGACTTGGTGATTTTTTTGTTTGATCTAATTGTTTGTAGAATTTGATTTGAAAGGTCAGAGAAGGAATGTGCTAAAGGAGTCGACTCAACTACGCAAAAGCAATGGAAGTTCGAGAAAAAATGCGGGCGTCCATTAGGGCTAAGATTCCAGAAAGAAACTGGAGATTTATACATAGCTGATGCTTATTATGGACTTCTGATGGTTGGACCTGAAGGTGGAGTTGCTACTCCACTAGCAACTCATGATGATCATGGCGATCCAATCCTCTTCGCCAACGATCTTGACGTACACAGTAATGGATCCATTTTCTTCACCGATACAAGCAAGAGATATGACAGAGTGTAAGTCCATTGACATAGGAAACTGCAAGTGGAAACTTGGTTTGGAATGATATATGTTTTTATGGAATTGCAGGAGCCATTTCTTCATATTATTGGAAGGTGAATCCACTGGTAGGCTTTTGAGATATGATCCTCCTACGAAGACAACTCATGTAGTGTTAGATAGCTTGGCATTTCCAAATGGTGTACAGCTTTCTAAGGATCAAACATTCCTCCTCTTTACTGAGACTACTAATTGCAGGTGTTAATAAGCTTTAATTTCAGAATATAAATTCTTTGTTTCTTTCGTCGAATTCCTATAAATCGCTCTCTCTCTCTGCTACAATTGATGCAGAATAATGAAGTACTGGATAGAGGGTCCAAAATCTGGAGCAGTGGAACTAATAGCTAATCTGCCAGGATTTCCTGACAATGTAAGACTAAATGATAAAGGCCAATATTGGGTAGCTATAGATTGCTGCAGAACGAAAGCACAGGAGATTCTTTCACAACATCCATGGATGAGGAGCATTTATTTTCGGTTACCAATTCGAATGAGCATCTTAGCAAGGATTATGGGGATGAGAATGTACACAGTTATATCACTGTTGAATGAGAATGGTGAAATCCTGGAAGTTCTTGAAGATCCAAAGGGTGTGATGATGAAGCTTGTTAGTGAAGTTAGAGAGGTTAAAGGAAAACTATGGATTGGAACTGTTGCTCATAACCATATTGCTACACTCACTTATCCTTGATTTTTCCTTGGAATTTCTTGATGATTAATTGTATGTGTTGAACTTTCATGTACTAAATGACTTCTTAGTTTTAATTTCTTTTATTCATCATTATTCTGCTAAAATGGCTGTGTTTTTGCATCCCTGAGTAACGATCAAACTAAAGTAGCTGGTCCAACCTCGTGTTGACAGTAACATTGTAATCCATCAAGGAAGATGAACTTGCCACGTAACTTCATCACACTCCCTCTGCCTAATCCTTACGACTTCATCATTTCTTATAAGTAACCGAAAGGAGAACACCATAAAACTCTACACTGAAACACATCCACATTTTCAGAGCCATGCAGAGACTTGTCACTCTTCGCTTCAAATCAAACACTCCTTTATCATCTCCTTCAATGGTTTCACTCTATACTCATAATCTCTTCACTTTAGACAACTCAGAAAATAAATCCTCTCAAACTAATTCATCACAATCGCATCAAAAACTCTTTAATTCTCATTATCATACTCATATCTCAAAAGTGTCTTTTTGTTTCGATCAAAGATCGTGTCTTTTAGGCTCTAGGATTGGAGTTCACCGTGTTTTTACATCTGGGTATGGATCAAATGGTGCAAATTTGTGGGATTATAATAAAAATAAGGTCTTTGTGAGGAAATTTAGTGACGAGGCAAAGAGGGATTGTATGGAGTATGATGTAGTGATTGTTGGAGCTGGCCCTGCTGGGCTATCAGCAGCAATAAGATTGAAGCAGTTGTGTCGTGAAAAAGGCGTGGAGTTATCTGTTTGTGTTGTTGAGAAAGGTGCCGAAGTGGGTAAGTTTTTATCTTGCCATTTTTCCCTTTAGTAAATTGCTTTTGTTGGATCGATTTTGATAGATAGGGTCATTGTGTATGCAAATAATTGAGTGAATCAAGTTTTGATTCATTGCAATCATGTTCTATGTGTTTATGGTTATATGTGATAATAGGCGCTCACATCATATCTGGAAATGTTTTTGAGCCACGGGCGTTGAATGAACTTCTTCCACAATGGAAACAAGAAGAGGTTATTTTCTAGCAACGGGAAGTTAGTGTTTGTTGATTTATTGCAATGTGCTAAAATAAAATATTTCTTGGTACATTTTAAATTGCAGGCACCAATAAGTGTTCCTGTTTCGTCTGACAAGTTTTGGTTTCTTACCAAGAATCGTGCGTATTCTCTTCCATCTCCTTTTGACAACAGAGGAAACTATGTCATAAGGTACGTTTCTGAGAAGACCTACTTTGCTTAGAACATTTATCTAGATAAGTATGTTCATACTGAAATTCAATGAACAACACAAGCCAAAATTTTGTTCTTTGGTACAATTATTGATTTTTCATCTTCCTTTTTGATTCACCGTTATGATTGGAATCAATGCTGTACTGATTGCTTACAATATGTTGTCATGGAGTTACTTCACATACTGCTAAGCCTTTCTAGTTTCTGGTTGGGGCCCTTGTGTTCATATGATTTTGACGTTTATTGTAGTCTCTTCATTGTAAGAAAACTTTTAATTCACTTCATTTTTTTCCCTACCTGAAAGAGATGCTAGTTTTGCCCCCATTATCATGTTTTTCCCTTTATTACTAACTTATTTTTGCTCCCATTTGTATGTTTTTTTCTTTATTACTTACTTTGAACTCTACTTTCTAGCGATGTTGGTTGGGTCAGTTGTTGAACAAGTTCAAAGTTGTTTTGCAGTTTAAGTCAATTAGTGCGCTGGCTGGGAATGAAAGCTGAGGAACATGGAGTGGAAATATATCCAGGCTTTGCTGCTTCTGAGGTACTCTCATTCATCCTTCATACAAAAAAAAAAATATTTGAAAGAGTTTTTATTGACGTAACGAATTCACCAGATTCTTTATGACAAAAACGACTGTGTTGTTGGCATTGCAACAAATGACATGGGGATTTCCAAAGATGGATCTAAGAAAGAGAGTTTTCAACGTGGTGTAGAATTAAGAGGTTCTCTCTCTTTCTCTCTTGTTTAGATCTGTTAAATGGTACTGATAGTCCACATAAAAGTGCGTGCGAGAGCGCACAGGCACATTTTAGATGATTGTCCTTCCAATGAGAGTAACAAATTCTTTTGTTCAAACCTTTGTTTTTCTAGACTTACGAGAGCGCAAAATTGTGCAGGTCGGTTGACACTTCTTGCAGAAGGGTGTAGAGGATCACTTTCTGAGGTTCATAAACTAATTCTTTAGCTGTAGCAGTTGCCTGAGATTCTAAACATCTTAGGCCATTGAGAAAATATTTAATAGCTGTTTAAATACATTTCTTTTGCAGAAAATAATAAAAAAATTTAAATTGAGAGAGAAGAGCGGTGCTCAACATCAAACTTATGCTTTGGGAATTAAGGAGGTATTATTTTTGTAATTGATGGTCAACTTTATGGCATTTGATTGTTCAAAACCTTTTCAATTGAAGGACATGGTTTTCACCAGTTGAGGCTGTTTTGATGATATTTTCTCCTGACAGCAATTTCATTTGGATCATATTTATTAACTGATTTTCAGTCAAAGTGCATAAACCTTACTCTAATCATGTTTATGTAAGGTTTGGGAAATTGATGAGAGCAAGCACAAACCTGGCACAGTTGTTCACACACTGGGTTGGCCCTTGGATCAAAAAACATACGGGGGATCTTTTCTGTACCACATGAATGATAGGCAGGCAAGATAAGTTTTCTTCTTTTTTCAGTTTGCTCAGCTATGGTCAAATGATCACCAAAGTAATGTTACTGTGCTCCTTGGTTGAGATTATATACAGGTTTCAATCGGGTTAGTGGTTGCATTGAATTATCACAATCCTTACTTGAGCCCTTATGAGGAATTTCAGGTACTTACTGTTAGTGATCTGACTTCTTACAAATTTCCACGCCTTTTGATTCACATTTATAACCTCCTGTTCATCTTTGCTTGATTTCTGCTCTTAGAAACTTAAGCATCATCCTTCCATCAAAACGCTTTTGGAAGGTGGAACTGTAATCCAGTATGGAGCACGCGCGTTAAATGAAGGTGGTATCCAGGTGAGTTAAGTCATAGCCCTTTGATTGGTCTAGGCAGCGACTTGTGATAAATAAAATCTAGTATTACCTCAACTCGTTTCTTCATGACTTCCTGATTGAACAAATCCACGTTGTGCATGATACACATCAACTCTTAAATATAAATGCTGCTGTACTATATCTGTTCATCTGTTGGTTAATACCTGCTATGAAAATATGAATATGATTTATTTACATTTCAGTCTATTCCGTATCCAGTTTTCCCTGGAGGAGCAGTTATTGGATGTTCAGCTGGCTTCCTAAATGTACCCAAAATAAAGGGAACACACACAGCAATGAAATCAGGTGCCATTTTTTGTTTACTTGTTGGCTTCAGGTGCCATTTTTTGTTTACTTGTTGGCTTACTTGATCCAGTTTTCCTGCTTAGGCACAGTGAATTAATCAGAAAAAATATAGCTGGGCGTCTTTTATGGATACGTGCTTTAATAACAGTTCTAAGAGTGATGAACAATAAATTTTGTTGCGGTTAATTACGGACGTATTTTATGTGGAAGTTTGTTGGTCAACTTTCTTATTTCATTGTTAGGAATGCTAGCAGCAGAGGCCACATTCAATGCACTTCATGATGGAACAAATTTAGAGTCATATTGGAAAACTTTGAGGAACTCTTGGATATGGGAAGAACTTCACAGAGCACGAAATTATCGCCCTGTAAGCAAGCATATTGATTTCTCATCCATCTCTAATTAGTACTCTGAGCTCGTTTAAGTGTTTACAGTCTTCTAATTGATGACCCAAAATAATTGTCCATTTATTGTTGCAACAAGTTTTTTCCAAAGTGAACAGTAATTTCCATTAGAGAGTGATTCTATTATTCTCGAAGGTATACGATGTTGAAGTGTCTTCAGCTTTAACTAGTAGCATCAGATGGCAACCTTACCAGTACCACAAAAAGCAACTAGTAGCATCATTTTGATCATGAGAATTTTTTTGTAGGCATTCGAATATGGGCTCATTCCTGGTTTGGCTATCAGTGCATTGGAACAGTAAGATCTCTTCACTGTAATGGAGTTTCGCTCATTTGAGTGGCAGTCAAGCTTTATATTAGACGAGGCAGCAAAACTGAAATCTTTCTTTTATGCTGTAGCTACATATTGAAAGGAAAATCGCCTATCACGCTGAAGCATGGCAAACCTGATCATGAAGCAACAAATGTGAGCAAACTTTTTACAACAATATGTTGTGAATATTGCCATAATAAAAATTTCTTGTTAATCATAGTTTCTGCAAAATTGGACCATTTTCAGCCCTCCATTTTAACATAGTCTACACTTGGCCTTTAATTTGCAGGCTGCAAGGTTACACTCCCCAATTGAATATCCAAAGCCAGACGACGCATTGACGTTTGACGTCCCAACTTCCCTGCACAGGTCTATACGATTACCGATTCTCCGTTTTCTGTTCTTTATATTATTTGTCACTTGTTTGATGTCACCATTTCCATCTTTCTCCAGAATTAGATTAAGGATGGGGATAGTTAAAATGAAATACAACGGTTTTGGATATTATCCGTCAAAATCCATCCGCTCCTCTTCAAAGTCCAACATTTTGAACTTTTCAGAAAAAAAAAATTAATGGCATTGGATTTGGCATTGGATGATTTGTTTTGTTTTGTAATATAGAATTTCATGCTTCTCATGATGGAACAGCTATATATATACATCAATGCCATTTGTTTGCTTTGGTTATTCAGGAGCAACACAAATCATGATCACGATCAACCAGCACATCTCCACTTAAAGGATCCTAAGATTCCCGAGCTTGTGAATTTGCCGGAATATGCTGCACCAGAATCACGTTATTGTCCTGCCCGTGTTTACGAGTAACATGCATTGCTATTATGGCACAACCATCCTTTAATTTGCTCGTCCAAATGGGAAAACTTGTTATGTATATTTTTCTTTTTTTGGAATGGATTGCAGATACGTACCAGATGAAAAATCAAAGCTGAAGTTACAGATTAATGCGCAGAACTGCCTACACTGCAAGGTATGGTTTAGGTTTCCTGACAAACTTATCAGAACCAATCTTCTCCATCTTTAGTTTCCAAATGAAGCGTTCACATGAGTCATGGCAACTTAAAGATAATAACGTGCTACAATACATTGAACACACACATGAAGATTTGTATATAGCTCTTCTATAGTTGTTCTGTGTACTTGATTCGAACTGACAGGACTCGTTTCATACAGGCTTGTGACATAAAAGATCCAAAACAAAACATTGAATGGACGGTGCCAGAAGGAGGTGGTGGTCCTGGTTACTCTGTCATGTGAACTTTCTTTTCTTACAAATTTCGCTCATTTCTTTCGCATGTAAGTTTCAGACTCTGAGATTGTTGCGAAAAAAATAAAATAAAATAAACTTTCATGCCTTACATATTTGATGGTTTTGTATGGTCAAATTGAACTATGCTTGTTCTTTCATAGTTTAATAAAATATGAAATTATAACATATCAAATTGATGAGTTATGATAGTTTTGTTGTTTAAATTTTATGATCGAATACTATATAGCACTATACTATACATTAATGATTTATGCTAAACCACAAAACAAGCAAGAGCGTCAGTACCTTTTTTCTGGTCAATCTTCTTTCTGCATTAGTTTGAAGAGGAGCCTAATATCAATTGAGCTTCAGAAACTAGAATATGATGAACTAAAAATCAAATGACCAAGTTAGAAGATGGTTAAAAGTTGAATGCTTTTCATCGACTATAATGATTTGGCAGATACTGGATTTGCCAGTTACAAGTTCATTGGTTCAAAGAATCACAAATGTTCCAAAACATCACTTACACTTTGATCAGACACAAGACTAACATTGTAATGTGAAGCAATTGAATGGAGCACATGCATATATCTCTGCATTACCAGACAGAAAAAACAAATTAATAAAAGAAATAACGAAAGGTTTTAAATCTGAATCAACAAATCACTATCTGAAGGTCAACATTGCAGAAAGAGTGCTACATTAACTATATCATATTATAAAGACATACTCTGATGACTAAAACTAATATGGAAGCTCATCTGCCCTAAAACATTTAAAATATAACTGGAATGCATGTCTTCAACAGACTAGAAGGTGAAGCAGCCAGTCAACCTGACCAGGCTGCAACAAAAGTACTACTAAAATGAACATCAGCCCTCCGACATCTGCCTGCCTCAGTGTCAGCTCTCTTCTTAGTCCTTTGAAGTGGTGGAGGAACTAACGTCTGTTGCGGAGTTATCTTTCTGACTTGGAGATGGCATCGATGCTCTCATTTTCAGGTCCACAGATTGTTCCTGCTGTTGCATTTGCTGCTGCTGCTGAAATTGGTGAATTTGATGCTGGAACTGATGCTGCTGCTGCTGCTTCTGAGAATGAATTTGGAGCTGTTGAAATTGCTGTGCAGTTAAAAGTGTGTGCTTTGCGTGATTGCTGGGATAGAATTGCTGTCCCCCTCCATATGACGAATAGTTCATCATTGGTCCACCATTTGGCATTGCTTGACCAGTCAATACCTTTAGATGCTGAATTTCCTCTTTCAGTGCATCATTCAGTGCTGCCGAACATGAATCGCCATCACAATTTTAACGAAAAAAAGAAAATAAGAACATGAAACGTAATTTCTTGGATACTCATAAAATAACCAACTTTCAGCTAATTGTGTTACTTAATAGCCACCATGCTCATCTCATTTCCAGAGTCATAATGCAAGTTTAACAGATCAATTGAATATAACAAAAAAAACACAGCAGTTTCAAAGAGCAACAGGAACAAACTGACCATTTCTCTACTCAAATTTTAAGACATGAGAACTTGCATATTCTACCAAAAATGCAGTAGCATTAATCTTAATCATTGCTAGGAGCAATCTCGCTTATTAAAGATATATAATGCAGGATTTTTTTATAGCTCTATTATGATCCTATCCTTTCCTGTGAATTATCTGAACATTCAATAATGTTTCTATCCTATGTCAAGCATTTATGGAGTTTGCTACATCATTGCACCCAAGCTGACAAACACTACAAGTTCACTACAATTAAATGCACAAGCAATTTAAGAACATTTGTTCAATGCCTGAAATAACAAAATATGTTTATCAGAGACAGACAAATGGTTGATGTCAATCAAACAAACAGAAAATGTTCAAAGTCAAAAAAAGCTAATGATCTCAGATGCAATATTTAACTCTGGCTACAATGTACTGATAAATTTAAAATCCAGACAATTTTTCAACAGTAACTATAACCTAAAACAACCAGAAAGTTAGAAACAATGATCGAGAGTATTTATGTCAGATGAAATAAACAGGCCAAACATTCAAGGAAATCAATGTCCAAACAACAGTACATAATTCTGACATCATCAGTGGATAATGACACTGAATCTAAAATGATTAAGTCAAGTAGAAACCTAAGAGGAAAACATAATGAAAACCTATTAAATGGATCATGAAATTCCCATTTTTGCACAAATTAAAAGGAAGCACTAGAAATACTTAAATTTCATTTCATTATCTGGATCAAAAAGAAAGTGGGAACAGAAAACGAGAGCCACTGAGAAGATTTCTTTGATTATGCATAGTAAATCAAAGGTTAGCACTTCTTCTTCTTTATAAAGTACTAATATCCAACAGATATTAATAGAAAATTAACCTTGATGAATGAGTATTTTGCAGTATTTTCATGCAAAAGAAGTTCAAATGAACCCTTACCATCTTGCAGGTGGACCTGTTGCTCCATTGTTTGCAACCGCAGTTTCAATTCACTATTTTCAGAAGTCAGTCCATTTGTATCCCTCTGGCCACAGGAAAACAGAAGTTTGAGAACCAAGTTTCACTCACTAATAAAATAAGCTGTAAATCGCAATGAGGCAACAAACCTGCAACAAGGTCAGTTGAGCAGACAATGATGTTGCTTCTGTTTGCAGTGTCTGTACTTTCCTCTCCAATTCAGCTATATACCTCATCTTCCTTTCCTTTGACCTTGCAGCTGACTGTCTATTCGCCCAAATCCTATAATTTGTCATTGATGATAAAACATGAGGTGTTAATCTTAAATTGCTAATAAGATGCTTCCCCTTTCCTGATGAGAAAGAAGCATCAATGAAATCTTAAATTGCTAATAAGATGCTTCCCCTTTCCTGATGAGAAAGAAGCATCAATGAAATCTTAAATTGCTAATAAGATGCTTCCCCTTTCCTGATGAGAAAGAAGCATCAATGAAATCTTTAATTGCTAATAAGATGCTTCCCCTTTCCTGATGAGAGAAGCATCAATGAAGGCTGAAAAGAAGCAATTATTTATAAAGGATTATGGCTGTACGTTATAGGAAGGAACATTACAGGAACTAGATATTCTACAATTGAATTCAAATCACACAAGATTATGGGTTCAAAGTTCGAGAACAGCTTTTCAGAACAAACAAAATGATTGAATAAATCATGATGTAATAGTTATAAACATGTAAGTTTACTTTCGTCCAATAAAGTAAAATGGATCAACGTCAAACATGTAAGTTTAATTTTTGTCCAAATTTTCATGATAAAATGTAAACTATTACATGCTTAACTGCTGACAAGAAGCTTTCCAAAAGAAAGAAAAGAACTTGCAAGGCAAATTAAAAGGAGGAAGGCAATACAATCTATACGATCATGGCACTTAGAAGAGGAACAGTACAGAAGTTATACTGCTCAATAAAATGCTTCGTAATATCAAACAAACAAATGAGAAGGAAATATACTTAAAAAATATATCATTTAAAATTTTGAAAAAACTTATCCATACGCTATTAATATTGGTAATGCTATGGCTCGGTATGAATATTGGTAATGCTATGGCTCGGTATGAGTAAAGGTACTATCATAGCTCGTTAGAAGTAATCTAACGTAAAAAAAACTTAATGTAGAACTAAAATCTAAACGAGCAACGATACCTTTTAGCACGCTTTGGATCAATTAGAGCAAGCTCAGCAAGCTTAGCAGCAGACATGGCTTTCTTAGAGTCAGCAGCAGATACCTCTTCCGAACCTTGCATAAGCATCTCTGGCTTGATTGTGGTTGATCCGTCCATCGATTGACTATGCTGGTGCCTCACTCTTGGCCTTTCACTAGACCCAGCACCAGCTTCCACATTTCCAGGTGCTGATGCAGGCACTGAAGCTGCAGATGGTGCTGATGGCTCACCAACTTGGAAAGCGGAAGTCGCCGATGAGGAATTGAACTTATCCATATCAAGGTACATTGAAAACAAATCCTCCTCGGTCTCATCAGAGAAGGAAGGGCCATCTGCACCACCAACTACACCAAGATCGCTGTCAAAGCTAATATCATCAGGAAGAGTGAGGATCTCCGAATGTGCGCGTCGATGTCCCAAATTCTTAGGTGGATTATCAGGCATTCGGCTAATATCATGACTAAAGCGACTAGAATCCGAGCCATGGCCAAAGTGACTAGGGTCTGAACTAGAACCCGGAGCCATAGGAGGTAATGCAGAAGCAGATGGCTCTGGTTTCGCATTAAATGAATTTCCAGGTGGAGAAAACCCAGCAAAACGGCCTGAAGGAGGCGGGAAACCACCACTTTGGCCCGTAGATTTATCCTTATCCATCATGACAATTCTCAAAACCCTATCAACAACTGCAAAAATATTCACTGCGACTACCCAAGTTCTACACAACAGTACAATAGATCCTTTAAACTAAGTTACATAACAGGAGTTGAAACACAGCAAACAACCTACGCAAAGACAATTTATGAATCAAAAAAGGAACAAAATTTAACTCTTAAAAGAAATTTAACAACAAAGTCAATTCATTTTTCAAACACAACAACAAAAGAGTTAATGAAACCCTAGCAAATACAATCAACACTTCGCGACAATAACAAACCTACTTATATTCCTATCGAACTTAACAAAAATTAAAAAATTGATCAAAAATTTACATACCAAATAGATCAAAAAACACAACGCACACAAAAGGAGATAAGAACATCCACCAAGCCCAACCAACAACTACCACAATCTAAAAATCTAAAACGAACCCTCTAATTAAATGCCAAGAACAGAAATGGGTTGGGTTTTTAAAACTGAAGAAAAATAATAACGGAAAAAATGGTGGACTTCGGGGGAAAATTTAGAGAAGAAGTGTGTATTTTAGATCTTTGGGAATAGTTTTAAATATAGAGGAAATGCTCAACAGTAGAAGGAGAGAGAGAACACAGCTTTTTTACACAGAAGGCGAATCCAATTCAACAGATCACATGGCTGGGAATTATATACCACATACCATACACAAGCTTCTACAATGAGAGTGCATGTGGAGGTTGTAACAAATGGAATTTTGTACCTGACTGCATCTGATTCTACCTCATTTACGCGCCGTCTTCCTTCTATTTTCGCTCAAATTCACTTCCATCCTCTAGGTTTTATCAAATATTCAATCCAGTCCCTATTTTCTACAATAATTACTATGTGGTCCTTATGTTTTGCTCTTTTCTTCCACGGGAAATAGACATATTTAAGAAATAATGCAAGTTTTTTAAACAATTGCAATAATGATGTTCACTATAATTCATAAAAAAAGTTGATACATCTTTTAAATTAAAAAAAATTAAAGTACTTTCAGTACTGTAGAGTCCACGTATAAATCGTTTTACAAATGTGAAACGGTTTAAGCATACTACGAGGTAGATATTTACTCACCACTAGGGATGCTTTAAGCAACCGTTTTGTTTGAATGATAACGATTTGGACGATGACGATGTGAATTGTCTCTTTAAATTAATGGAAAGCAATTGATTTTTTTAACAATTTTGGATCACGAATTAATGGAAATTAAATTTAAAGCAATAATATGGATTACACTTAAAAATGCATTGTGTTTATTGGAACATTTTTCTATTTATAACTTAAATTTGAATTTATCTTGTAGAATATAATTACTTTTAATAAATAAAACCAACTATATAATAGTTTTAGAGAAAAAATGAGAGTGAAAAATAAGAGTTTTTGTGATAATATTAGATTAATTTGTATTTTAATGTATAAGGACGTAAAAATAATATTTTTTTTATTTTAAAAATTAATTTGGGAATGCATTATGAAAATGAAAACAACTTTTTTATTAAAGTTACTAAAAAATAAATTCGACTGAAATTATTTTTATATTTATACATTTATTAAACTACAAGTCGAATTATTTCACTTGATAGCGAAACGACATTTCAAGTGAAATAATTAGGTGATATTAATTTCGTCATTACGTATAATTATATGAAAAACGACATAAATAGGGTTTTTTCAAAATGTAATAAATATTTTTTATTTTCTTCGTTGACTTCCCTTACCACACATTTTTTAGTCCTTTCTCTCATTTTATTTCATTCTTCTTCCCTCTTTTAAAATATTTTTTAATGATTACATAAATTTTATTCTCACTTATGTCATTTCAATTAAAAATAATAAAAACTATAAAATTATTTATTTAACGTCTACAAGATCGCATTGAATAATTATTTACAACCAATTCCTCTTAAATGGTATAGTAGTCGGTAAAATTTTATACTTCTTCGTCCCACAATAGATATCGCTCAAAATTTTGCACACAAATTGAAAAACATTTAATGTCTTAAGTTAGTGTTTAATTGATTATTATACCAATTTGAGTAAATTAAAGAACTATTAAATTAAATTTATATTGGAAATATAAACTAATGAAGATAATATTAAAATAGAACATTAAATTCTGTATTGAAAGTGTAAAACGATATACAATACGAGACAAACATATTTTTTTAAAACGATATATAATATCAGTGTTGTTGCAACTATTAACACAACATGGATGGCAAATTCGTTGCAGCAGATGCAACATGAAAGCAAACTTC
>CANYCX011469443.1:0-11151 GCA_948193385.1 Breynia disticha f. nivosa | reverse complement strand
ATATATTTACGATTTTTAATTCTTAATAATTTTTTTATTTTGCTAATCAAATTATTATTAAAATTAATTCGCGAAAAATTTACGTACATTTTTACGTATTTTATTTATAATTTGGTATTTTTATTTAAATTTTAGGATGTTTCAGAACAAATGGACGATGAAGAACAGGTATCCGCTGCCGAGGATTGACAATTTGATCGATCAGTTGAGGGGAGCTACGGTTTTCTCTAAGATTGATTTGAGATCACGGTATTGGCAGCTACGAGTGGAGGAGAGCTCCATTCCTAAGAACACATTCACAACTCGTTACGACCACTTCGAATTCACTGTGATGTCATTCGGTATGACTAACTCGCCGGTAGCCTTTATAGCTTTGATGAACAAGATCTTTCAGCCGTTCCTGGATAGCTTTGTGGTGGTGTTTATAGATGTCGTGTTGGTTTATTCCATAGATCGGTTGGAGTACGAGGGGCATTTGAGGCAGGTTCTGGAAATACTTAGGGAGAAACAGTTATATGCCAAGTTCGAAAAATTTGAGTTCTAGATGCGATAGGTGGTCTTCCTAGGCCACGTTATATCGACAGAGGGTGTTATGCCAGATCCTAGCAAGATAAAGGCAATTCAGGAGTGGGAGGCTCCTAGAAATGTGACAGAGGTACGCAGTTTCTTGGGATTGGCAGGTTATTATAGGAGATTTATAGCTGATTTCTCTAAGATAGCGAGGCTGATGACTAACCTCTTAAAGAAGAACACTTCGTTCATTTGGAGTGAGCGGTGTGAGGAGAGCTTTCAGGAATTAAAGCAGAGGTTAGTAGAGGCACTGATACTTGTACTGCTAAAAGATGGCAGAGTAATTATGGTTTTACAGACGCTTTGAAAGCGGGTTTAGGAGGAGTGCTGATGCAGATCGGGAGGGTAATTGCTTACACTTCGAGGCAATTGAGACAGCATGAGGTCAATTACCTGACCCACGACTTAGAGTTGGCAGCTATCATCCATGCTTTGAAAGAGTGGAGGCATTATCTGTACGGTGAGACATTTTAGATTCTTACCGACCATAAGAGTCTGAAATATATCACTATGCAGCGGGAGTTAAATCTGAGGCAGAGGAGATGGATTGAGTTCCTCAAGGATTATGATTACACAATCGACTACCATCCAGGTAAGGCCAATGTGGTTACAGATGCATTGAGCCAGAAGGGTAGAAAGGATGAGGATACGGTGACTTATAAGACAGAGTCCTTATTTGCATTGAGAGCATTGAGGGTACAACTTTATATGGTTCAGGAGGAGATGTTAGGGAGCATTCAGGTTCGACCCCAGATGCGAGACTTGATAGCTGAGAGACAAAAAGATGACGAGCACTTAATGAAGATTAAGAGAAAGGTTAAGAAAGGGAAATCGACTACCCCGCACAGGTTAGATGAGGATGGTATTCTCTATTACAGAGAGCGATTGTGTGTTCCTAACCTAGCAGAGGTCAAGGAGGTTTTGATGACAGAGGCACACTCTTCCCCACTTTCAGTACATCCAGACAGCACTAAAATGTACCGAGACATGCGAGATATGTATTGGTGGGTGAATATGAAGAGGGAGATCGTCGACTTTGTAGATCGATGTCTATCTTGCCAGTAAATCAAGGCAGAACATCAAGATCCAGAAGGGAAATTGAAGCCATTAGAGATTCCTGAGTGGAAATGGGAAAAGGTGACGATGGACTTCATTATGGGGTTACCAAGGACATTTAGGAGGCATGATGTCGTGTGGGTTATGGTCGACAGATTGACAAAATCCGCGCACTTTTTGGCGATTCGACAGGATGACAAATTGGACAAGCTGGCAGGCTTGTATGTTTCAGAGATCGTGAGGTTGCACGGGGTGTCTGTGTCTACTGTTTTTGATAGAGATCCGCAGTTCACTTCTCGATTTTGAAGGAGTTTACAGGATGCGATGGGCACCAGAATGAGGTTCAGCACCGCGTTCCACCCTTAGACTGATGGTCAGTCTGAGCAGACTATTCAGACAGTGGAGGGTATGTTGAGAGCGTGTGTGTTGGAGCTCAAGGGTAGCTAGGATGATCACTTGCCACTGATAGAGTTTGTCCACAATAACAGCTAGCACTCGAGTATTGGGATGGCGCATTACCAGGCGTTATATGGTCAGAGATGTCGGAGTCCAGCTTATTGGGATGTTGAGGGCTTACGACAAATTGAGGAGCCGGAGTTAGTGCAGTAGACATTAGAGAAAGTGAATGTGGTAAAAAGGTGTATGCAGGCAGCCTAGGATCGCTAGAAAAGTTAGCTTGATCAGCACCATAGAGAGGTGACTTATGAGGTCGGGGATTGAGTATTTTTTTAGAGTGTCGCCTTGGAGAGGAATAATCCGATTCGGAAAGAAGGGGGAAGCTGAGTCCGAGATACGTGGGACTGTTCGAGATCATTGAGAAAGTTGGACCACTTGCCTACCGACTTCAATTACCGGAGGAGTTGTCCAGACTTCACAATGTATTCCACGTATCAATGTTGAGGAGGTACTGTTCTGACCTGAGCCACGTGCTCAACCCTCCAGAGTTAGAGATTTCAGATGACCTTACCTACGAGGAGGAGCCCATAGACATACTGGATCGGCAGACCCGACAACTTATGAATCGGGAGATCTTGATGGTGAAGGTAAAATGGAGCTTCCACTAGCCTAAAGAGGCGACTTGGGAGGTGGAGAGCGATATGTGAGAGCGGTACCCATACTTGTTTGTCGAGACTTGATGCGTCTGAGGTAAGTTTTTGAAACTTACTGATGTTTTGATACATAGTGTAAAGTTAGGATGTTTTGGTTTAAGTGTTAGAGTTGATTTGTGATGTTGAGGCTTGAGTTAGAGTTTGATTCTTTAAAACCTAACTTGTTTAATTTCGGAGACGAAATTTTTTAACGGTAGAGAGTTGTAATGCCCCGAAAAATGTTAGTTCTGTGTTATATTATGTTTGGGACAAGTTGGAAGTGTTGTTGTATAGAGTTATGCACGTTTGGAATCGAAAGAAGTCAAAAAAAGCCAAGTATTTCAGTCTGCAGCAAAATAACATATGTTATCTTACATAATAACATACGTTATTTGAACAAATGTATGCCATACCTATGAATAACATACGTTATTCATCCTGCACAGACCATTTTCTAGGTTTTGTTAACGTATGCCAATTTGGGAAAATAAACATACATTAACGGGCCCCTGTACATGTCATTAAATGGCCGAGACACATTCAAACCATACCATAACTCTTCCTTACCTACCAAAACACTGTCCAAACATTCTCTCCATCATTTCTTGCCATTCCAAACACAAAACCTATCTTAGAACAACACATTTGCACCGAATTAACAACATTTTCAGCCTCGAATCAAACCTTCGTCTCTCTAGGTTTCAAAGCTACAGGAATCAAGGTAAACCTCTAATCCCGAGCTGAAATGTGTTGTTAAATAGGTGCATTGTGTAGGGTTTTATTGGGTTTTCAATATAGAACATGATTCCATAAGACATTGACCCTAAAACATCCGATTTTGTGAGATTTAAAAAATTAGGGTTTTGGGATTTTTTGGGATTTTCGATACAAATCATCATAGGAGGTTGAAATAACCTATATTGTGTGCTAAATGATTGAAAATGTGATTGTATTTGTGTAGGGAACAATATTCAGAGCCCGAATCTGGAATCGGGCAACGGATTGGACCTCAAAGCCTGAGGTAAGTACTTTTGCCGCTTACTTGGATGCGATTTGATTATGAATGATTGTTCAATGCGTGCATAATTAATTCTTGATGTGAGTTGAAAAGGAATTGTGTGGTAAAGAATGTAAGTGTGTATGTTAAGTGCGTATAGGCTTACTAAGGATATGAAATGTATCCAATTTGATTGAATGGAGTTATTAGCTTGCTTGGACTATGTGGTAAATCCATGAAATGCGTAATATGATGTCTGAAATGATTGAGATATGAATTGAGGCTAGAATTGTATCTTTTATGAAAGATGCTCGTTTATGATTGGTATGTGAATGGCTAAAAGGCTTGTTGTGAAATGAATTGTATCGCATGCCTCTTTTCCCTAGACTCTCGCACCACCGTCTCTCTTTACTCCCTCACCACACGTCTCCTGCTTTTCTCCTCTGTGCAGCCACTTCTGTGGCACATCTACTTTCCTTATATCGTCGTGTGCCATCTATCTCTCTTGCGAGCATTTTCTGCAGCCTTGTGTAGTCTGTTGCACGTCGGAACTCAACAGCCGCACACCATTCGTGCCGCCGCCGGACAACTAACACCAGCCGTAATCCACCCAACATTCCCCCTCTCCCGGGGACTGGTTGTAGTGTTTTCTTCAAGAACATAATAGGGTTTTGGGCAGACACCCTAATTTTAGTTGTGTTAAGGATTTAAAACTAATGAACTGGTGTTGGGTTAGTCTGATTTTGTAGGTTACGATTATTAAGAGGAACGAAAAAGGCTGACCGTAACTAAAACATCTTTATTTTAGGTGGGTGTAATGAAAATTATAATTTATGTGAAATGATTTTAATTATAAGATGTGATTGATGAGGTTTGAGGAGTTAAGTGTTAAGCTAGATATAATGACATATTTATTGTAAAGAGGAAAGTAGGGATAATAAAGAGTGAATTGAAATTTTGAATCATTATTGTTTGAGATAAGAAAATTTGAAGAAATTATGTTATTGATGCTCTTAATTGAATTTTTCGATAAATCTTAGGATGTGAATGTTAATTTGAGAGTTGAGGAATTTAAGAAGTGGTTGAAATTTCTATTATATAAATTTAAGTATAAATATGTGTAAATCGATAATAAGTTTAAAGTGGACATATCATTGATTGTTTCTAAATGAATTAATTCGACAAAAACTAAGGTAAGAAGGAGTTAACATGAAATTTAAGGTGTTGCAAAAGTTTAATTATAATTTTTTGCAATATATATATATATATATATATACATAACGTGATAAGTGAGATCAGAGGAAATAAGGAAATTGAGTTATGTTGTGTAGAAAGCATAAAGTGAAGTGTGTACATTGTGTTATATGTTGTGCTATGGTATGTAAATTGTACTATTTGATATTTGAGTTATGTTGTGATATGGTATGGTTTTTATGGAAAAAATATTGAAGGAATTGTGTGTTCTTGGGTTGCCATGTTATTGAATTGTCAACATGGTGAGTGGAAAGAACTTTGAAAATGTGTGATTGAGAATAATGTTTAATGTCATGGATGTGATTATGTGATTGTGTTGCGATTTACCATGTGCGTGGCATGTTGAATGCAATTCAAGAATTTATATATTGAGATTGTGTTAATGAAATATGAATATGCTTGCATTCATCCAGATATGTCGTGTGGACATTTTCATGAGCATTGTTGTATGTTCATAATTGTGGGATTAACTAAACCGAGCGAAAGCTCCAAATTAAAAATGGGATTAGCCAATTTGAGAAAAAGCTCTCTTTATGTGGTGATTAGCCAATTACGAGAGTGAACTATCTCACGCTCGCAAAGAAAGACCACGTGGCATGCACTTGTGTAAAATGCATTCACATTCATCTTTGTGTCAATTACATTAGACATTCTAATTGTGTTATCATGTGATCATAATGAGTATGATTTGAATGGGTGGTTAGATTTGGAATGAATGTGGTTTATTGAGAATTTGATGTATGGTGTGTGTGTGGAATTGGAAATTGGTTGGTGTTAGCGTGATTTAGTGTGTGTATATGAATTTGGGAATGAGATTTCTGAGTGTTGAATAATATGGTTTAATGTTGTGAATGAATGGTGAATTTTCTTTAGGAGTGTTGATCTTGAAATGTGTTAAATGGTGTGAAATTATATGTATCAATGTTGATGTGTTCTACAGGTCATAACGGGTTTGGAAATGAGTTTGGTAAACCATTTCCAAATTTGTACCACTTTCAAGACAATCAGAGGAGGAGGAAACAGGTTCCAAAATGAGTTATAAAAACCGTTTCACATCTAAGGTGCTTTATGAAGGTCGAACCAGGTTAGGAAATGGTTTATGCAAATTGTTTCCAAAACTATTTTAGTTCCAGGAAACTTTAGGATGGGCCGAACAGGTTGGGGAACGGGTTGCGTAAAATGTTTCCAAAACCATTCTCGTTCATCTCTCAGTATGAAACAGTGATTCTTAAGGAAGAATAATGTACTAAGAGAGAATTTAACTATAAGTGTTAGAGTGTTTTCCCCAAACTTGGTAATGTATTAATGGATATTGAACTAGATAACCTAGGGTGTCTACCTTAGAACCATAATGAACTGTAACACCTAACACACTTTACCAATGAAGCACTTATGCTTAAGCTGCCTTGGTAAGTGATGGGTAGGTGTACTTACTAGGCATTTTGTTACTCACGTGCATGTGTGTTTTGTGTATAGTGTGCAGGTTCAGGAGGGTTTCCACGAGTAAGGTCGACGGAGCACTATTGAGATTAAGGAATGGATTTTTAAATGTTTTTGCATAAATTGTTTTATCATGGTGCATTATATTTGTATTTTGATGCATTGAATTTTACAAAGCCACATGGATAAAAATTGTGAGATCCATATATTTATTTAAAAAAAATCTATGTTTTTGAATAAGATAATTAGGAATTTAATTTTGAGCATCACAATGATAGTTTTGTTAAATCCCTAGTAAAACCCAACAGTAGTATCAGAGTCTCCTTGTTTGATTATGCATGTTTTTATGCCTTAAAACTATGTATACAATCGACCAAACGTAAAACTACATGCTGAAATTTTGTGTGATTTGTAATAAGGGCTATTTTGATTTGTTTTGAGTGTTTGGTGATCATATGAATATTAAATAAATATTATAATCTGACCTATGATTTTTTATGGGATTTAAAGCTGATTTGAAACCCTCATTGTTCAAACCTAATATGTGAAAAGTTAAGTCTGGATTAATTTTATTTGTAAATTCATGTGAAATTACATTTGTTTAACATATTTTATTTATTTATTTATGTTAATAGATGCATTACACAATTTTAATGTTTATGTATTTTTATTACATATTAATGAAATTGGCAAAAATAAAAATTTTGCTTTAGTGTCCATGTGCCCTTGGTCCAAGCCTGTCACATGGTTTAATTCTATTTAGCCCAAAAACACAAATTTCCTTAATGGGCTTGGATTAAATTAAATTTGAACTTTTTTTATCCATGAATGTTATATTCTTTTTTGTATGTTGTATTTGATGTGATGAATGTATATGCATGGTGCATTCATGGGCCTTGGGTTTTATAATTTTTAAATGGGGTATATGTGCCTCGTAAGGATTATTGTAATTTTTGTTTAAGTACTTAGGATAGCATTTAAGTTTAAAACAACATGCCCATGTTGTTACAACTCCACAAGACACAAGCATGCCCATGACGTTGAAAGCCCACCCGACATTCGTAACATAAAATATTTTACAGCAGAAAAATAAAGAAGTTTGAAAACATTTAAACTCAAAATAGAAACATTTATACAAGCTGTACAATATGTACATCGCAAAATCTCAAAACTGAAAGCACTCAAAACAGATGGATGGAAACCTCTGGCAATAGCAAACTCTGACAAAAGATCACGACAGCACTGGTCCAAAAAACAGCTATCTACGTCATGCGCATCATTTAGACAATTTAAACAATGGGTGAGTATTTCTCAATACTCAGTAAGCTTCGTACCTAGTACGTCATCCAGATCTCTCTTAGAATCATGGGTCCCAGACTAGGATCGAGCTCTCGCACGAAATCATCAGGCCCAACCTGTATTTCATATCTCAGTGTCACACAATAATGCAACAAAATGAATGATCAATGAATTCATATATCGCAATCTCACAATCTCAATCACGTATGCTCAAACATGCTCAACAAAGCAATTATATGCTTTCTCATAGATCGATCTCGTAGTTAATATCAACTAAAACATCTGAAGCATGTTAATCAAACATACATCAATCAGAGCATACCAAACTAAATCTAATAAAGTTCATAAAAATGAACAATAAGGCAAGTACAACAACATGCCAAGACAATCATATAATGCAATCATATCATACATCATAAGCTTTTAAAAGCTTATAATCAAATAACCAAACTTGGTATGAATCTACCAATAATCAACCATAATAAAGCATCAATCAACATTCAATCAACTATATGTCAATTAAGACATACATTCGTCAATCCATTCAATTCCATTTCGTATCAATCATATACACTATGATTCATATAGCAAACTCAACATTTCATTACAGGCATCTTTACTTAAAAAGAATCGGCCTAAAACCAAGTACGAATCAATATGTAAGCATAAGAACACTTACCTCTAAACAAAACAAAATCAACGAGCAAACATTGCTCAAAACCCACTCCAAAACCGTCAAGATCCTTCTGTATGTCATTCATAAAATGCAAGGAATTAGCTAAACATTCATACATTCATTCAAGAATAAAAAAATATTATTAACTTTGAGTCAACCATTTATCATCTTATACTTATAACTTAACCATACCAAACTCCATTAATTTAAGAATTCTTCTTCCAAAACTCATTCTATGATTTCAATCAAGTTTTAAGCCATTCAACAACATATAATTCCAGCATCAATATAAATTTAATCATATGAATTCAACACCATTCTAATTTCCATCATCAACCATTTGTGAACCTTAAACAAACCCTAAGTTCTCTAGTCTTTTCATCAACCTTTCTTCCTCCAAAACTATTATAAAACTTCCCTCATAAGCAAGCCATCAATCTCAGTTCATATTCATCATTTCCAGAAACTAAAACCATCCATTTATCTCATAATTTTCAGAAAATACCTAACCATCAACTTGAAATCAACCTTCCTTACTTACCTTAATCAACTTAGGATGCAAGATGCAAGAAATAAGGATCAAACCACTTTTCCTTGCTCAATTCTTAAGTTTCCTCAGCTTTCCCCTGTTCTTTTTACTCTGGAAAGAAGGTTAGGAAAAGGTAAGTTTCTAAGCAATTCTCAATGATTCGTAACTTATATTTTTTCATCCAAACCGGGATCCACACGTGGTGGAATATGAACTACGTGTGGTCGGCACGACTGCGCGTACTTTGCATACCACAAAGTGTACTTTCAATTTCAGCACATTTCCGATTTTCTTAGACTATTTCGTATCAACCTTATATCGACCTTTGATCAACCTTTATATATTGATGTTTAAACATTTATTAATCATAATTTACGATGAAAAATTTCCCAGAATGTTACATAGTGACTTTCTAATTGTGTGGGAATACTGACTATGGTTCTCCATCTAATGCAATGTCATGCTCCTTTAAAATCTTAGTGATGATAGCTCCAAAAGGTAATCCCCGCTTCTTGCTTGTCTTGGCTGAAGATCACCAATGAGTTAACGAGACCGTCGAGCCATCATCCAAAGCATAAGATGTGCAAACTTGATATCCCCACCATGCTCAATATGCCATAAGATTTCTACATTCATAGTGCATATATAATTGGTAGTGGCCTTTTTTGGGTAAAGGTTTCAATTCACAGAATAATTCACAGAATAGAGGAGAAGACTATAATGAGCTGGCAAGTTCATTACCTCCGTTGGTGTATCAAGTGGAACATCAATAATAGTCAGACTCCTTAGCATATTGTAACCTGCATTCAAATTGAAAGAGCTCTCTTATTCATCAATAGAATCCTCCTCTAAATTGAAACCAGTCCTAACCCCATCACTCCTCAAACCATTCACACAGTCTTGATTCAGTAACCTTAATATCATGTTGCTTAACTTAAGTCCTTACAATGAAACCATTATTTCCATCTCTAGCTACGACTAAGTTAGCATAAAATTCTCTAACCAACTCATTGAGCATCCATAAACCTAACCACATTGAAAAGTCCCTTTGCTCTAAATCCCTCAAACAACTAACATAGTCAGAACTAAGCAAATTTACTCAATGAAACTTCATAGAAGGCATAAGATATTTTAAAACAAGTATCTTATTGTACAACTCCTATGCCTTCTCATTTTAGAACCAGGGATTAACCACCACACATTCTGAAGCAATTCTTCCTCTTGAAGAAGTCCCATAGTAGCAATTTAGAATCGATTTTCTCTTTTTTTTGTTATTGTGGGGGTGGAGGAGGTGGAGAATGTGACGCCAAAATTCGTAAAGTTCATTTTTCAATAAATACGATTTTTCACTTTTTTTTATAATAATAATAATAAATATAATAATAAAATGAAAGTACACACCAAACAATTCTTTCGTCCATATATGTAAATGAAACCAAATGTGACAAACAAACACATAGTTTTCTAATATACTTGAAAGTCAAATCAAAAATATTAGTAAACGCTGATGGAGAGTTGAACAATGTTACAAATTGAAGAATTCAAGAATAGTTAGTAAATAATTTCGAAGAAAAGTTTCAATATCATAAAGGAGTTGTTGAAGAATTCTTGATTATAGGAAATTCACTAACAAAAATGTTTAAAGAGGAATATATCATTGAAGAGAATAACATCGTTATGATCCAATGAACTAAGATATAAATTGATTATCATTTTTGTTCTTATAATTTCTGTAATTTCAGGAAGATTGAGAAGGTATAAGGTTGAATTGTAGTTAAGATTGGACTGTATGTTGATACAAACAGAAAGGTTGTTGTTTATGTGATGCCAAAATCCGTAAAGTTCATTTTTCAATAAATACGATTTTTCACCTATTTTTTTTTAAAATAATAATAACAAATATAATAGGAAGCAAAAGTACACACCAAACAAATCTTTCATCCATATAGTTAAATGAAAACCAATGTGACATACAACATATAGTTTTAAAACCAAAGCCCAATACGAAATCAATGAAAAATATGCGGAAGCTGATGATTCAGTTTTAAACCACACAAATGTCACAATTAATAAAAATCCCAAAGAAAATCCGCTAGGAGCCGACCTATGCAAATCCGTATCACACGCACGTGCTCCGCTCCAGATAAGTCCCAACCGCTACTGTCGATCTGCACAGAATCCAGCAATGACAGGTGAGTATATTTTGTATACTCAGTAAGTAATCCCTTAGCGTCTCTACATG
>CANYCX011469409.1:0-19080 GCA_948193385.1 Breynia disticha f. nivosa | reverse complement strand
TTTGAAAGGCATGCATGTTAGAATGTGCAAAGGTCATGTACATTGGAATTATTGGAGTCTAATGAAGTGAATCCTAAAATTTTCTTTCTCTTGAATTAGAATGGAGGAAGGAAGAGATGAGAGTGCACCTGTAGCTGATTCCTCTGAGTCGGTACAGGGAAATGCCAAACATAAAGAACACTTACCTCAAAACTCGTACGAAATTGGCGTTGGGCTCAACTTTAATCCAAGGCTCATACAAATTGTCTTGTACAAAATCAATCATACAAAGGCTGTTAATGAACTTAATTCTAACTGATTTCATCTAGAAAATCATCAAGACAACCCTTAGGATTCATTCTTCAGTTTCACAGAAACTTTCCATACAGAACCATTTCCACTAATCCTTTCAAATCATGTTTCACATTATCTAATCCATTTACATGAAGTTGATAAGATCCAATTCCATTAACTACATGTTTTTAGCAACTATTTCAATTCATAATCCATCACAATCTTATGCACAGTAAGCTTAAAGCTTCCTTAGAACTTACATATAAGCACAAAGTAAACACTATGATCTTACCTTCTTGTGCTAAACTCAATTCGTGAAAGAATTCATGTTTTTCCTTGCTTAAATGTCTCCTCTCATGTTTCTAGGGCTTCTTCTTCGTCGTTCTCTGTTTCTCACTTGTTTTTGCTCTGTTTCAAAATAAACAGAATGTTCAGTAGGTGATCCTTTAAAAGAATCTAGCTGACACGTCCTAAGGACGGTTCATGATTGTGACCCCCAAAATTTCATTACCATTTGTTATATATATAATTTCCTCAAAGGTGATACTTAAATCTTGGACATCATGAGTTTAGTAGAGATTTTGAAATTCCGAACACAACTGCTTCACACATTCATTTGAACCATATACACAATCATCCTTCATTATTAAACACGGTTTTACAACATTTTACAAAAACTGATTAGGGTTATATCAGAAAAGAAACTAGACTAATTCCATTTTGAACATAACCCTACAAAATGAATAGTAGCAGTACAATTTCATAAATACATTTTCAAATACAAGTTTGAAAAATAGGAGAGAGAAAATTTGACCTCCGAATTTAAATATCAATCACGTAAAACTTCCCTCATGCAAGTGATACTTAAACCCGGAAATCAAGTTTTGATTTAGAAATAATATAAACAATATTAAGAATTAAAGATTTAAGGACATACAACAAGTCCAACTTTGATAAAAACGTATATATATATATATATACACACAAAACAAATTTTACAAAATAGATTCCAGGTTATGAAAGAAATAGAAATCCTATTGATTCTATTTCAATAATAACCCAGCAAAATACAGGTAACTGAATGTATGCATTGTCATGTACAGATATACTCAAAATCAAACCCTAATCCACTGAGAGCACAGCACACCTCGGTCCGTCTCTAAGCAAATCTCTAAGATCCGAGCAACCGCGTACCTTTTCGTCCAAAATGTAACTTCTCAAATTCCTACCGAGCATTGCAGGCAATAATTGCGTGAGTTATAAACTCAGTAAGTAACATAACCACAATTTGGTCAACTTATACCATATATAACTATAAGCCCAAATATTATCAATATCATTTTAATTCAAATTATAAACATACTCGAGGTAATAAATCTGTTCATAAACTTAGATTTCATAAATTTACACATAATATCATACCAAAAGTAACATTTATCACATTTTAAGCTGGTTTCAGATACAAACGCAGGGTCATCGACACTACGCGGGGTGGTCCATAAGTATGCGGACTCGCACCCACACCGCGTATTGATGAAGACTTGATTCACACCGAACACAGGTCCGAACGCGGTGTTAACACGAAGTACACGGTTTGGTTCAACAATACGCGGTCTCAGTCTGACCCCGCGTACTTTTGCTAAACATTTCATTCCGCACACAGGTCACAACGCGGAGTCAATTCAAAGTACACGAGGCAGTTTAATACAACGCGGACTAAGTATCACTCTGCGTACTTTGGATGGACATTCAATCCTACACACAGGTCAAAACGCGGACTGGGCAGTGACTACGCGGTCTCGGATTCACCCCGCGTACTTAGGGGCCAGGCCGCGTAATGACCTGCTCATCCGGTAAACGCCATACAAATCACACAACACATTATCAAATATCACAACACAATTACCAAACATTTCTACATTTCATCCCTCATTCACATGATCATTCAATCAACCTTTAAGCCATCTAATTAGCATCATTTCAATAATGCATTCACACAAGTGTCCTATAACCATATAAATGTAATATACTGTGAATGCATGTTCATTAATGCATTTTCTAGTACCAAAATTCATACTTTAACTCTAATTTCTCCACTAGACTTACAATTAACCATTTATAAGACGTTTGCAAACGGGCCTCGTCGGCCAGGAGTATATGTTATTAAATAATGGATCCATTTATAATATTGCACACAAAGTGTCTAAAGTTTTGCACACAAAGTGCCCATGATTCGCACACAAGGTGCTATCAATCTGCACACAAAGTGCCCATGACTTGCATACAAAATGATCACCAATCTGCACACTCTTAGACCTTTAAGTGCTTCGAGTTTCCACACGTGCGCGAAGTAGCATGTTTTATATACTACCCGATTTTTAATAGTTTGTTCACACAGAACCATAAACACTCCTTCTTTTCATTTACTCACAAAGAGTCCAATATATTTATGCTCACAAAGAGCCCTAGAGGCCTTATTTACTCCTAAAGAGTTTCATATGCATGAATATAATGTGCATCCTTAAGCAACCAAATCGTGCATCATCAACAATTTATACTATGCTTGACAATGAAATGTTGAAACTAATAATCAACAAATCTCAAATCAATCAATAGTCCATCAAGCACAGTTCCCACAACATAAATACACATGATCATAATATCATTCATCCCATTTTCTTTTAATCAACATACCAACATAACAGTACATCCTCATATATACATTAACAATCCACATCAATCAATGACTTTCACATATTAACAAACATCAATTATACACAATTTTCACCAAACACAACAAACTCATAAACTCAACATTTTCAAAAAAAAAAACAATACAAACAAACAACAGAAGTCCCGCTCGAGTTACTTATCTCCAAACGCTCACTTAATTTCCCGTCTGGGAACCTCCTTCGCCTTGTTTAGGTCCTCCTAAACACAATTAGGGATTACACTAATTACATATACGTATATAAGCTTGCTAGACGATAAATATGTGATGCTATGATGTTTATATAAATGTATTCAGTACATTTCTCTATCATTCCTCTTCTCTCATTAGTTAACTCCAACTACCCTTCACTTAATTTCATTCTTCCTTCATTGCTAAACAACTCCAACTCACTCATTAAACTCGTGAAGGCGTAATTCCACAATTCTTACCATCTTATACGTAATCTAAACCCAATTTCCTCCAATTTCATCTCTGAATTTCTAAACCGTTTTCTTTAATCAGAAATTACTTTTACTTCATTAATGACCCAATCAAATTGGCCATACAAACAACCTTAACAAAGCCTGAAGAAGTTAACCCTAACTTCAAAACTTCAAACCGAACTTAGGGTTACAAATTCAAATCTCGTCACTCTAGACCTTCCATCTTAAAACACCATTTTCAAGCCCCTAAACCATAAACTAACCCTAGAATTTGATACCAATGGTTACTACACATCCATACCTTTCCAACAAACCCAATATTATTCAATTTGGAGCTAATTTGAATGAAAAATCAAGTTCGAAAGATGAACCCATAGCAAAAACGTGATTGAAAGATTCCAAGTCGTAAAACTCACCCAATCAAGCTTTCAATTCGATCCAACAACCTCTAATCACCAAGACTCATTGAAGTTTAGGCTCGGTTAGGTTTTCATAATTTGGCTCAGGTTTTTAGGAAACATGAACGTGTTTGAAGGTGAGTGTAGAGAGAGTTAGGAAGATCATATATATATAAGGCTCAGAAATGACGTTTTTACCCTCAACTCTACAACGTTGCCTTCTTCTCAACTTTCTCTCACCCGATCAACTGATCCTTACTCGATTTTAACTCTTAATATATTCTACACTCTTCCACCATTTATTTATTAAACCTTTTTCTGAAAAATTTCCTCACATATATTTGTTAAATATTAAATCAAAATTTGAAAATAACGAAAAATGGAGGGCGTTACAGAAAAACTCCGGTGCAGAGCCCACCTCAGTCTTTTAGTCTGCGATCTGAGTCGGAATGTCCAAAAGCTTTACACCTTTCGATCCAAAATGTCTCCTCAGGTCCCTGCCCAACATGGCAGGTTTAAAACACCGTGAGTCGCGAGACCCAATAAGCAACACTTACCGATATGGACAACCATCCACAATTTAATTATTCACACGCTTAAAACAATTCAAATCATAAACATATCCATGGCTTAATGTAATACCATATCTCACAAATCACAAAATAACAAGTATACTCAAACTTAAGGTAACCAATTCCACCAAATCAAGCAGAAATCAGTGTTCCACGCGGTGTTAACCAAGACTATGCGGGTTTGCTGTCACTGTGCAAAGTCTGGGTGCAGACAAACGCGTGGTCGGGCTCAAACTAAGCGTGATCAGAGCGACACCGCGAACTTTGAGGACACCCCGCGTGCATTGCTGTTTTCCTGGAAAAAACTCAATGTAAAACCAAATCTTTACACCATTTGTTCATACATTCCATGCAACATCACCTATCACAATTAATCCTACTTCATTCATTCAAAATCACATCTCAATTTGCGTAAACAGCAACACAACACAAAAATGCCATAACACACAACATGATTCATTCAAGACAACAAATCATCAATCACATATACAATTCATAATAACCTAAACAATTGATAATCCATTCTAGGTCCACTTTCAATTCCACGTATACGAACCTTATATTGTGACCATGTGAGCTAAAATGTAACCTTATGTGATCATTTCACTTCCACTTGGCTTTTAAGTTTTGCCCTGTTTTGGCCATATAGTGACGTTTGCAAATAGGCCTTTTGGCCGAGAGTTTTGGTTATACAAATTGGATATCCATAATACGCCCTGTTTTGGCCTTATATTAGCCCTGTTTTTGCCTAACACATTCGTATACACGTTTGTATATTGAATATCAACCACTGTGCCCGTTGTAGCATGTTTGATATACTACCCATATTATTGTGTACTAAGCACCAAATATTGCACCCGATGTGACATAACCACTCCCTCATTAATTCTCTTGCTCACTAAGAGCCTTTAGAATTCATTTAGCGCTACATGCTCTTTAAGAGCCTAAATGCATGAATGTCATGTATACTTTATGTCAATAATATAACAGTAATTCCATCAACATACCAAGCTTTGAACTTCAAGATGAGGATCATATATTTGAACACTTAGATTCATAAATAATCACATAAACACAACCCATCACATTCATTCCAAATATGACATATAAATAATTTGTCATAGTGAATCATCATAATCCATAACATTAAACACAGTGGTGAAACAATGTATGTGAACAAAGCAGTCGATTAGAATACCACAAATCGATAGATATTCATAATACCAAACACATATCATTCACTGTCATACACATCAATCTTACACCAAAACAATCTCAACTCATAACTAATCTTAACACCAAATTAATCCATCAATCATACCAAACAGTTGTTCACAAACAAATCACACATAAGGATGGTTGCATTTGTGTTACTTACCTCGTAAGAGTCGTATACTGACCTGGCTGGGAACCACCCTCACCTTGATTTGCTCCTCCTATTAACAATTAAGAAGTACACCATTCATACGTATGCATAAGATTATGATTAACAATAAATGAGTGATGTTCTTAAGTTTAAATGCTTATTTCTTTTTTCTCTTCTTTCCTCATTAATATTTCTCACCAACCACCTTCACCTAATTTATTCTTTCCTTTTTACCTAACATCTTTAATGCTTCCTAAAGATTCAATTATATATGTTTTTACGTTTTCTACTTTCTGATACAACGACTATTCCCTAGTTCCACCAATTTCCTTTCCAAAACCCTAAGCAATTTCCTATCCTCAATCAATACTCACTCATTAACTAAGACCCAATTAAATTGGCCGTTAATACCACCTCAACAGAGCCCAAAGAATGTTACCTAAACAACGATACTTCAAAACAAACCTAGGGTTAGGAAACCCAAACTCGTCACTTTAACATGTCCGTCTTTAAACACCTATTCCAGGTACCTAAACCATGAATTATTACAAAAAATGGTTACTAATGTATAGTACACACATTAATCTTTCCAACGAGCCATATTTCGCTCAAATCGGAGCTTGTATGAAAGAAATATTGTGTCAGAAAGTTAGGTATGGATCAAAAACGGGATTTAAAGAATTCTACACAAGAAATCTTATCGAATTAGGATCTCCAATAGATTCTAGAACTCCCAAGCACCAAGATTTTGTGAGGTTTGAGCATGGTTAGGGTTTTCGGCTTTGGAACGGGAATTGGAAGATGAGAGACGTGAGTGAGGAGTGTTAGAGAGAGAGAGGAACAACGATATATATAACTAGGTTCGGTTTGGACGATTTTACCCCCAATCACACTGGTTCAATATTCCTTTGCTTTCTCTTTCCCAATCGACTTAACCACCTCCGACTTTTAATTCGCACTAGTACTTACTCCTTCCACCGAATTATTATTTAACATAATTCGCGAAAAATTTATGTATATTTTATATATTTTTTTAAAATCTTATTATTATTACAGTGCTACACAGGTCGTGTCGTGCCTCGATCGTGCATGATTTATGTTGAGCAATATGCCAGAAATCTGCAGATTCATGCAGCACAGGATCATGTTATTTTCCAAATTTGAGCACGAGGTTGTACTCTTCAACAGGCATGAGTACGTGGGGCGTGCTCAAGTCGTGCTCACTGCAGACTTTCTAAAATTTTTCTACAACTTCCTAATTCAATCTGATTCACTTCTGTTTTAATCTATTTTTCTTATAGATTAATCTTAATAAATTTCAGGGCGTTACAACTCTTCCCCAATTAGAAAATTTTTTCCCCAAAATTTAAATCAAAGAAAATCACAAGCAAAACCCAATATGGTATATTTATGAACTCACTTACCATACCAAATGTCCTAAATCTGCAGCAAAACAACAGTAAAACAGCTATATATTAGTAGCTATAGGCCTAAAATGCCATTATGATATCAGAGGATCTAATCACATATATTACCAACACTTTGTATCTTAAGTATTTCATACTTAAACTTTTCATATATGTTACTAAATCTTAGTAACATCAATATATCTTCTCTCATATATCAGAATACACATCTGATACTCAAGTTAGAACATACCTCAAGGTACTAAAGTTGTATCAGTAAATAGATACGGTACTCTCATCTCATGTCTGACTCAACATCCCAAGTAGCTTTTTTGGCAAATGGAAACTTACCGGTATCTAGCAAGCGCACTAGATTGGTGTAGTTTTACCACAGAAGTTTGCCTCCCGGGATCAAATTTCTCGAGGAACATCGTATTCAAATTGATTTGGCGCTAAAAATAAAATAACAGAAAGCGATAAAAATGGCAAGTTAATGATTTGAAAGAATTAAAATTAAAGACTAAATGCAAATGAAGATGAAATCTGGAAATAATGAGTAAAAGTGTTGGGTCTTCCTAGGCTTCAATAGACTTACACTTGGTTTCTTAATTGGATTGAGGTCAACGATGTTGTTCTCGCACTTTCGTCAATTAAGAGTCCCTTTCGGGATGCTCAAAATTGTGTCCTTAATTCTAGCAAGTATTCTACTTTTGTGATACACTGAACAAGGCAAGGCAATAATCACTTATGCATTTCATCAAACACATCAAGGTCATTTGGTATATTTCTATCCAAACAAGCCCTAACTCTATTTGATTAGCCTTCCTAGACCTATTCTTTTGCAACTCTGGAATATGATTTCTAGCATTAAATGATACACAAATTGCAATCAAATGTCCTAAGTTAGCAGTCAATTAGTTAAAATCTAATGCAAAACAATCATAGCCTGTCACTACTATAGATTGTTTACATGAATTAACTAATTATTTCACTCTTTCTATCGCAATCGCAACACATACATTTAAAGAAATCAATCAAAATGTATGGGTACTATCATTCATCCATCAACACAATCAAATAGACAATATTCAAACAAAGATAAATACATTCAAGCATAAACCTCAAAATCCATTAAGTAAACTAAACATAAATTCTATTTACATCTTAGGAATACCCAACAAAGTGTCTAGCCTAGCATGGCTAAAACTAAAAGCAAAATAAATGTACTTAAAGAAGACATAACCATTGAGAAAAAGAAGTGAAGAAAACCTTTGGAAGATCCCTTTCTATCAACCTGAAATGCCAGCCAAAAAGTTCCCATAAACCCTAGCAAGACCCCTTTTATATGTCATTGAACCCTCGTGAAATGTCCGAAGTGCCCTGACTTAAGCCATTTATTTTAAGGTCATTTAATACCATACTTAGTGAGTCACGAATGATTCATTCAGCCCACCAAACGTGACTCAAATGAGTCACGTTCGTGACTTATATTCTGCCATTTTTTTTGAACTTCAATGAGTAATGTTTCAGCCATTTTAAGCCTTCATTCGTGGCGCAATTGTCACGTTCATGGTGCCTCTTCTGGAACAACATTTAGCTGAGTTTTGAGAGTCATGAGTGCCATGAAATCAACATCCAAATGTGATCCACAATTGATCACGAACGTGACACATATGCTGTCCGAAACATCCTTGAAATCCAAGTCACGTTTTGGCTCATGCGTGGTTGATTATGAGTCACGTTCATGGTCACTTTGCTGCCCCATTTTTCTAGCAAAATAAAGTGTCACGTTTAAGCCAATTTATGCATCCATTCGTGATCATTTCCATCAAATTCATGATGGATTTTTTGGACTATATTTCAGCTTGAATTATTGAGTCACATTTGAACCAATTCGTGACTTGAATATACCATGATTATGATCAGACTTCTGACTCCATTTCAGCCTAAAAAATGTGTGTAACAAGCCACTTGATCATCCCCATTCATGGCTCTCAAATGGTCATGTTAGTGACTCCTAAACTGCCACTTTTGCTTGCACCACAAGTCACGTTCACGGCCGACCACATGTCCCATTCCTTATGCATTTTTACCACATTCGTGGTGCATCTTCTGAACTAATTTTTAGCTGCAATTTAGGAGTCATGAATGCCACAAATCCATCTTCAAACGTGGTTCATGGATAGTCACGATCGTGACTTTGATTTTGTCCAGATTTCGAGTCATAAATCGAGTCATGTTTTAGTCCTTCAATCGTGGTCCATTGGTCACGAACATGACCATTATTCTGATCATCATTTTAGCCCTTATCTTTGTCTCAAACCAAGCTCAAACTTGTCTGGAATTTGTAATTTTTATCTATAAAAACCATATTTGATCAAAAGCCTTGATAATTGCTAATTTTTATCTATAAAAATATAGCGGAAAACACCATAAAATGTATGAAAAGGGTGTGTATAAATGGTGCTATCAGAAACTCCATTTCACTAATACCATAGGAATCTCATGATTCCGTAGCTGTCTCATCTGTCGATCTAAAATCTCGACAGGCTCCTCCTTGTAAGTTAACTCCTCTAATATGTCTAACTATTGAACACTCAACACGTGACTGATTGGTATTGTCTTAACATCGAGACATGAAACACATCATGTAGTCGGAACAACTCGTCAGGTAATCTCAACGGATACGCTAGTTGTCCCACTCTCTCGATAATCTCATACGGTCCGATATACCTATAACTCAGTTTTATGCATCTTCTAAATCTGATAACACCTTTCCGCGTCTCCCAAATCTGATAACACCTCTTCAAGGTGATACTCGTAATAAAACTCTATCACCGATCGCATACTCTATCTCTCGATGATGCCAGTCGTAATAGCTCTTCTGACGATCCTGAGCCGCTTGCATACATCTTTTCACTATGTTCACTTTCTCAAGAATTTACTGAACCAACTCTGGTCCTTCTATCTATCTTAAATAATCAATATCCTAATATGCTAGACTACTGCACCATCACCCGTACAAAGCCTCGTAAGCTGTCATCCCATTACTAGAATGGTAGCTATTGTTGTGTGCAAACTCAACCAATGGTAAATGATCGTCCCAATGACCCTCAAACTCCAAAATAGATGCTCGTCACATATCCTCTATAGTTTGAATTGTCCTCTCTGAGTAACCATTAGTCTGTGGATGGAAAGCCATACTAAACCTCAATCTCGTACCCATCGCACCTAGAGACCCTGCCATAATTGCCATATAAACCTAGGATCACGATCAGACACAATAGAAATCAGAACACCATGCAACCTGACGATCTAAGCAATGTACAAACCAGCTAGCCTATCCAACATATCATCCTATCAGATAGTTAAGAAATGAGTTGATTTCGTCAGTCGATCAACTATCACCCAGATCGCATTATGACGTCAGAATGTCCTTGGTAAACCTATAATAATGTCAATGCAGTTCTTCTCCCATTTCCACTATGGAATGTCTAATGGTCTCAAATTTATGGCTGGTGCTTGATGTTCTACTTTGATCTACTGACAATGTAGACATCTAGCAACAAACTCGCATATATCTCTCTTCATGTGTACCCACTAGTACAACTCTCTCATATCTCTATACAACTTTGTACTGCCAGGATGAACTGATAACGGTGAAGAATGAGCCTCAATCATCAACTCATTCTTTAAATTTGTAATATCAGGAACACATAACCTTTCTCGATAATACAAGACACCATTTTCATCAAGTCAATGCGCAGTAGCTCCTTCCCTTTCTCGACTTTCTTCTTTATTTGCATCAGATACTCATCCTTAGTCTGACGCGCTATAATAATATCTCTCATCTAGAGTCGAACTCTAATATTAGCTAACATTTGATCCTCAATGAAATCTAACAGTACACATAACTCTTGTAAAGCAAATAATGACTCTGATCTATATGTAACTAAATCATCATCCTCCTTTCCCTTTCTGCTCAGAGCATCAGCGACCACATTCGCCTTTCCAGGATGATACTCAATTGTGTAGTCGTAATCCTTCAGTAACTCTATCCACTGCCTCTGTCTAAAGTTCAGCTCTCTATGAGTCGTAATATAATTGAGACTTTTGTGATCTATGAATATATGAAAAGTCTCACCATATAGATAATGTCGCCAAACCTTAAACACATGGATAATAGCAGCTAACTCCAAATAATGCGTTGGATAATTAACATCGTGTGATCTCAACTGACGCAAGGTATATGCAATAACTCTGCCATGCTGCATCAATACACCACCTAACCCAACTCTAGACGCATCTGTATATACAACAAATCCACCTCCCTGAGAAGGTAACATCAAAACTAGAGCTTATACTAATCTCTTCTTTAACTCACGAAAACTTTCTTTTCACTTGTCATTTCAGACGAATGAAGTATTCTTTTTCAACAATGAAGTCATCAGTCTAGCTATCCTCGAGATATCCTCAATAAATCTGCAATAATAACCTGCTAGCCCAAAAAAACTATGTACCTCAGATACATTCTTAGGAGCTTCCCACTCCTAAACCGCTTTTATCTTACTAAGATCTAGTTTCATTCCCTCTGCTAAAATTACGTGTCCTGAAAAGATAACCTTAGACATCCAGAACTCACATTTGCTGAACTTAACATATAACTTTTTTCTTTCAACAACTCGAGTACGATCCTCAAATGTTGCCTGTGCTCCTCCCTATCTCTCGAATACACCAGAATATCATTTATGAATACAACAATGAACTAATGTAAATACCTTATTCATTAGTGCCATAAACACTGTTGGTGTATTTGTCAATCCAGAAATCATAACAGTGAACTCAAAATGCTCGTATCTAGTCCTAAATGTTGTCTTCGTAATCGAGTCATCCTCAACTCTCAGCTGCCAATATCCTGATCTCAAATCAATTTTGGAGAACATTGTAGCTCCCCGTAGATAATCTATCAAATCATCTATTCGTGGCAACGAATACGCATTTTTACTGTCACTTTGCTCAACTGATTACGATAGTCAATACACAATCACATACTACCGTCTTTCTTTCATACGAATAACATTTGTGCTCCCCAAGGTGACACACTAGGGCGTATGAATCCCTTCTACAATAGCTCCTCTAGCTGTCGTTTCAACTCCTACAGTTCAATAGCTACCATCCTATAGGGCACAATAGATACTAAAGATGCTCTTGGAATAGTCTCTATCTTGAAGTCAGTGGCTTACTGTGGTGGTAATCCTGTAACTCATCAAGAAATACTTCAGGATAATCTCGTACAATCTGTACATCTCGCACCTCTAATTTTGGTTGATTCAGATCAATAACTAAAGCTAGATAGGCATCACAACCCTCTTGAATCAACCTTCCTCTTGCCTACCAATAGCACTCGTCTCTTGCTGTCAATATCGATAACAACCTCTTTTGAATAACAGTTGACCATACCCCAATTCCTGGATAGCCAATCCATCCCTAAGATGATACCAAACTCAGCCATCCTCAAAACAGTCAAATTGGCTACATACATTGACTCTCTAATCCTCAACTCGCAGTGTCATAAAATATGTCGGACTAATAGAGTTTCACCCGCTGGTATAAAAATTGCAACCGTATACCCTAGCTACTAGATACGACCTCCTATATGCGTTACGACACTCTCGCTAATAAATGAACAGGTAGAACCCGGATCAATCAGTACTAAAGTAGGATATGTAAAAATGGAAATAGTACCAGTGATGATGTCTAAATCCTCAGCTGCCTCATCTCGAGTCATGGCATAAACTCTAGCCTCTAGTGTTGACTCTGTTGGTGCTGCAGTTCTACCCACTCCACCTACGATACCAGAACCACTAGCTCTACCCCTAGAGTCTACCCCTTCTCTAGAAGTAGACCCTAAACCTCGTCCACCTGTAGCTTGGCTGCCACCAGTCGATGTTGTAGTCAAAGCCTCACCTACACTACTCTCTCTCGAAGTAACGCCTCCTTGAGGCTTCTTCCTCTCTGGACAGTCCTAGCTAAAATGTCCTAACTGGTGACATGTATAGCAACGTCGATCATCCCTACCAATATATGTACCTGTACCTCAGTCCTAAGGTATAGGAGGCCTGGTAGAATAGCTCATCCCACCTCCAGCTCCTTGCCCAGACTGTCTACTCACACTACCACCTATACCTGAGGTGGTTTAGAAATTGTCTTCTTTTTCTTACTGGATGAACTGGAACTACCTGAGACTCTTTGTCGCTTCTCTTCAATCTTATCTCCCTCAGCAGCTAACTCCTCTGCTCTGATAGCTATCTCAAGTAACATCTCATAAGTAGGGGGTTTCATCGTAATTCTAGTGTGAAGATTGTACTTGAGACCCCGCTCAAATCTATCTCTCTTCTTCTGATCTGTATTCACATCCTCTGGAGCATGACGAGATAATATAGTAAACTTTGCCTCGTACTCAACAACTATCACCTCTTTCTGTTTAGCTCCAAAAACTCTATCTTCTTCTTGGTCTGATAATGCGAAGGAGTATATTTATCAGCAAATCTCCTCAAAAATCATCCTAAGTCAGCACTGGAGGATCTTTTTAACTATTCAGAGCTAATTCCCACCAGTTCCAGGCTGCTTTCGCTAACAGAGAAGTGATATACCTCAATTCTTGCTTAGAAGTACACCTTATACGTGTCAGAATCATCTCTGTATGTCTCAGCCAATCACTAGCCTCTGCTGGATCAGTTGTGCCCTCAAATGTCTTAGCCCCCTATTTTCTCAAATCCACAAAGTTTTTATTGGTGTTCAGATTTGACTGACTCCCTGAACCTTTCTAACTCTACTGACCCTACTCTATCATCATCTTCTGCATCATCTTTTAAAATGGAGCATATGTAGGATCATAAGGGGGTATAGGCATCATAGACTGTGTCGACTGCCCTGGAGGTACTGGGCTGACACCTGTCCCCCAACTAAATCTTCAAAATCGACAGTGTGATCAAGCAATACGTCTCTAGGCAACATCACTCTATTACAAAATCAATTTTGAAATCTTTCATATTTTAAAGTCACAAAGCAATGAAAATCTTTCAACTCACAAGTCAATGAAAATAATTGGCAGAGTCTGTAGAGAATTTAATCCCTACTTTGATACCACTAAATGTGAGACTCAAAATTTAAAACCATTTTTCCTAAAATTTCATTTAATTTACGAATATGACTTGAAATTTGGGCAATTCTAGGACTGGTGTTATACTCATGGATATTTTTAGTCTTTAAAATGCTGCATCTTATTCTGTTCTCTATTGGAATTGATCCTTCCTTAACATATTAGTGAGAGGTTTGCTGCTTATGCCATCATCTTTTATGATGCATCTATAATATCTAGTGTGACCTAAAAATCCTCGCAAAGATTTTACAGATGATGGTGTTGGCCAGTCCAACATTGCCTGGATATTTGAGGGGTTTGTTGCCACTCCTATCCCAAAAAGTATGTGTCCTAAAAATTCTACCTATTTTACTCCAAATGCACACTTCTTTATTTTTGAAAATAGTGAGTTTTCCTTGAGTGTTTGTAGAACTATTTCCAAATGTTGCAGATGTGATTGCAGGTTGGAGCTGTATGCCATACTGTCATTGAAAAACACCAATACAAACTTTCTAAGGTATTCTAAAAATACCTTATTCATGAGCGCCTAAAAAGTTATTGGTGCACCAAAAGGCATAATGGTAAATTTATAATGCTCTTAATGTGTTCTAAATGCTATTTTGGTATGTCTGCAGTTGCCACTCATATTTGGTGGTAGCCAGACCTTAGGTCTATCTTTGAAAATATTATTGCTCCCTAAAATTCATCCATTAAATCCTCAACAATTGGGATTGGAAATTTATCCTTTATTGTTACATCATTCAAGCCCCTGTAATCAACAAAAAATCTCCATGTCCCATCCTTTTTTAAACAATAGAGTTGGTGATGCATAAGGGCTAGGGCTGGGGCTTGGCTGTATTACTGATGCTTGCAACATTTCTTTCACCAACCTCTTCATTTTAGCCTTTCAAAAATAAGAATATCGATATGGTCAGAGATTTATTGGTTTAGTGTTGGGTTTGAGAGGAATGTTGTGGTCTAGAGCTCTCTATATAGGTAGTTCGTTTGGTTTAAAAAATACATCTCTGAACCTTTCCAGTAATTTGAGCAGGTAGGGGTTTTCCTCTGGTGCATCTTTCTCTTCTTACATTAGAAATAGGTGTCCAACAACACCTTTAATCCTTTATTAAGAAACCTCTAGATGCCCTTATCCTTAATTAACTAGAATGACTCGTCCGTCTTTCACCTTTTAGAACCACTAAATCTGCCCCAATATGCACCGTAACCTCTCTATTCTTGAGATCAAAATGGATCGATTAAGTTCCTCCATCCAATCTTAGCCCAAAACTAAGTCACAAATCCTTAAATTGAGTACTCTCAAGTCTTTACAGAAATTATGGCCCTGCATTACCCACTGGAATTTTTCTACCTTGAAAGTGCACACCATTTTGGCCCTATTGGCCACTCTCACTATTAATGGACTAACTTTAGTTGTTGGAAATTTAAGTGCATTGACCAGTCCTTCATCCACAAATGAATTACTACTTCCAGTATCTATCAAAACACTAATATTGAGTACTCTCATCATCATTGTCAATATTTTCTAGCAGCATATGTAATGGCTGTTTTAATTTACACTGATGTCCTAGAAAATACCTGTCCCTGCATTTAAATTTTGGTTTGTTATTGTTTTGTTATGATTGTTGGCATTACTAAAAGTGATGAATGGTGGTTTGTTGATGAGTGCAATGGTTTATTTGGTATTGGTGTTTCTGGCTGCATTATGAGTGTGCCTTGTAAGTAATGCTTTATTTAACCAGGCTTGTTCATAAGCTTTCCTCAAGGAACTAGGCTTGAACCTTTTTACTAATAGGCTGAGTTCTTCTTTTAATCCTTCAATGAACACTACAACCAAGTAGTTCTCTATTAACCCTGGCTTAATCTTCCTCACCACAGATTTGAGTTCTTTAAATTTCTCTTGATATGCTTCCACAGTTGTGCTCTGTTTTAGACGGTGAAACTCTTTAATAGCATTACCTTCTATTTGATCTTCAAAACTACTACATAAATCATCTTCAAAATACGTCCATTTGAGTACATCTCTACCTTCTTTCCACTCTTAGAACCATATATCCAATTTTTCCTCTAAAATATGGCTGCCAACTCAACTTGATTGTCTGGTGGAATCTTATAAACTTAGAAAACCTTTTTGCATTTACAAATCTAGTGCTTTGGTTGCTTACAATCAAAATAGCAAAACTCCATTTTTGGATAAAACAAATTTGTTGCTTGGAGAATGGGTGTTGCTTACATGATTGTTACTTTTGAATTGTTATTATTGAGTTGAGCATGCATAGCATGTGTTGGTTGAGTGGTTTTATTGTTGGCAGGATGGGGTGGAGTCTCTAAGATGTCGGCAGAGGATTCTATGTGGAAAAACTTGATGTGGCTTGTTGATTCTTCTTGATGGTCTCCACAATTGCTATAATAGCTTTGTGGTTGTCATCAATTTTCTTATGTGTTTCTTCAGTTGTCTTTGTGAAGTCTGACTGCAGTGTTTTAAATTTTGTTTCCAGATTGTTAACTTGGCTGTCAAGATCCTTGAGTTGAGTGCCTTCATGTGCCATGAGCAGAGCTTTGATACCAAGTGTCACGACTCTAGTAAGTTAGAGAAGAAGAAGTGAGAGGGATAAAGAGAAAAGAAAGAGAAGGATTGCAAGAGGGAAGAAGTGTGCAAAATGGAAGAAGAAGGAGGGAAAGAGAGAAGAAGAAGAGATCGAGGAAAGAAGAAAGAGGTTGAGAAAGATAAGTGATAATTCAATTCATTCATTATCTGAAATGGAAATTTCTACATTCATATATTATCCTACGTCGTATAAACTGTCTATAACTACCCACTTTCCCACTTATTTAAATTGAGTTAACTTCTCTGGCTTTTTCAATGGGTGAGAGCGTTGGTCGGGCTTGAGCTAAGTCTTGGTGTAACGCCCCAAAAAATGTTTAATTCTGAGTTATACTATGTTGGGATAAGTTGGAAGAGTGTTACGATAGAGTTATGCGTGTTCAGAATCGAAAGAAGTCGAAAAATGCTAAGTTTAGCACTCTACATCAAAATAATGTATGCCAAGTTTTAGGGTTAACATAACTTAATGAAAATAATGTACACCAATGTTGGAGTATGGCATACGTTATTCAAGCTACCAGAAAAAATTTCTGGGCAGCATTAACGTATGCCAAGAGGGGAAAGTTAACATACGTTAACGGGCCCCTGCGCATCTCATTAAAAGGCCGATACACTTTCTATCCGCCCTATAACTCACCTCCACCTACCAAAACACTCTCCCAACCTTCTCCCAATTAATTCTAACCATTTTAAACGCAAAACCTACCTTAGAACAACACATTTACATCAGATTAAACACATTTCCAGCCCCAAATCGAGCCTTCCTCTCTTTAGGTTACCAAGAAACGAGAATCAAGGTAAAATGCTAATCCTGAATTGAAATGTGTTGCATTTTAGGTAGATTGTGCAGGGTACATTGTGCAGTGTTTTGTTAGGTTTTGAATATAGAAATAGATTCTATAAGCCATTGGCCCTAAAACATTCGTTTTTGCGAGATTTAAGAGATTTGGATTTTATGGAACATTGGGGATTTCGAGTTGAAATCTGTTTAGAGGGCTGAAATTATGAACATTATGTGTTAAATGATTGAAATTATGATTGTACTTATGTATGGAACGATAAGCGAAACCCAACTCGGGAATCGGGCGACGAACCGGATGTCAGAGCCCGAGGTAAGTGCTTATTTGCCACTTACTTGATATGTTATACTTGTTATTGTTTGATTCCTGTTGGTATGATGATTCTTGATGTAAAAATGGAAATGGAATGGAGTTGACAGGTGTAAGAAGTGCATGATACATATGAATAGGCTTACTAAAGAATGTTATTTCGCTTGTATGCTTGTTTAGTGATGTTGCGAATTACAGCATATATATGTTGTTGCAAAATGGGTTCTTAGGAAACAAATTTGTGAACTTTGATGGTATGTGGCAATTGTTATATGTATGGATTGTTAATGTGAATTGTGGGAAAAATGGATATATGAATTGAGGAAATGATTGCATTGTGATTCATGCTTGATGTTCATCGTGTTTTATGTGGCTAAGGCCTTGGGACTGATTATTTTCATTCATTTAATGTTGTATGGCATTTTTTAGAATTTTGCATGAAATATGAATTAAGCGGTAAGTTGCCCATATGTGCACGGAAGATGAGTGGAGTCTCTCTTCTTATAAAAATAAGGGACAGGTGTCCAATTTGTGCAAAGAGATAGAGTGGAGTCTCTCTCTTTAATTAAAGGGTAAGTTACCCAAAGTCACGGGGATCGAGTGGAGTCCCCCCTTGCGAAGTAAGGCTCCGGAGCAATTCATTGTGTGATTGCACTAGCATTTGCATAATGCATACACTCATGTGATTATGATTGATGTTATTGAGATTCTAGAATGCTAATGGTATGGTTGGTTATATATGCATATGTGTTATGGAATTCAATGATGAGAAGTTGTAAGTATGAAATGGAATGATCAAATGTGGAAAATAAATGATGTAATTTGGATATGGAATGTTGAATATGCGAAGGAATGGAAGTGGTGGTGTGTTAAGGTTATTTATGTGTGTATGAGATGTTGTTGGTGATTTGTATGTATGTGTATAATTGGAACTAATTCATGTTGTAATGTGTTAAACGTAGGCTTAAATGATTAATTAAGATGATTTGGATGTGTGTCAAACTTATATGGTTGCCTTATGGATTGGTTGATATGT
>CANYCX011469010.1:0-40628 GCA_948193385.1 Breynia disticha f. nivosa | reverse complement strand
GGATAGATGGCTCAACGTATTTTTTGTTCCATGGCAGCTGCGAAAATTTAGGGTTTTACTTCTTTGGGAGGTTTTGACGCTCTGATACCATGAAGGATAAATGGATCAACGTATTTCTCATTGATCTCATAATGTGTATTTTTTTTCTCATAATGTGTATTTATATTATACAAGTTACAGAGTGATAATCTTGATAAAGAAGTAGAGTTCTACACTATACAAGAGTTATGTTTTATCTAGAATTCTGATAGATATAGACTCCCTTATATTTATTGTATAAATTCTTGTCACAAGTTCTCGTTTGTCTTTCTCCCTCGAGCTTGCAAGGAATTGATAAGGATACTTGTAGTCTAAGGCAACTCAGACAACTCTTATTGAAACTATTGCATTAGTCTCGAACTCTCTAAACAGTATACATGTGTTTTCCTTACCACTGTATTCGCTTCTTTAAGAATTACTTATTTATCTACAAATACAAATTTTAGTCCTATTGACAGTTTCATCAGAATTTTTGTTTTTAACGCTCATATTCTTGTTCGGTTAATGCTGATATTCTATAATCATATTGTATAAACGTTAAAACGTGAACATAAATTCGAATCTGTCATCTTCCACCTTAATCTACAATATAAGTAACAGATTCTCATTACTAAGTGAGTTGGTCAAACATGGATGAAATTTTCGTATACATAGATCCTCTGAATCCTACAAAGACAATAGTTTAATAATTGAAGTCTGTTCCGGCTTATGTGTTGCATATCGAAACCACCCACCTGGCTACTCAATTAACACATTATACCTTTCCAAGATTATATAATTCACAAAAGTTAACGAAAATGCATGTAGACAATGGAATGATAAGAAAACTTTTCTAATGGGATCTCCATAATGATGAATCCTCAATGTAAGGAAGTAAAATGAGCAATATCTGTGTTGTTAATATTGCCACGTGTTGGGACAAAACAAATTTAACTGCAACTCTCCTTGCATTAAACCAGTATAATATTTCCACTCTTATTAGTGGACGAGTAATCATTTGTTGGAGTAATTAATTCGCAAGTGCTGTAGTCTGTAGAGTTGTTTCGAGTATTTTTCCTTCGAGGTCTCAAGATTTAGTCCTTTTTTCAAATCACGTCGAGTCTTGTTAGGTATCTTTTCCAACGAATGAGCTGAAATTGCTGATAATATTTTGAACATAAAGAAGAATTAGATACTTGATGTTTGTGTATGAATGGTAATGCTTCTTGCAGTTATCAATCTTAAAAATCCAAAATGGTTACGACATATGATTATTTTAATGCAAAACCAATCAAGAGTAACACTTTACTGATCTTTTCCCAATAATATCGAAAATGGAACCATATTCGCTCAACACAACAACGATGGAGGAGAAACCCTACAGACGGGAATCTTGGGTTTGAGGTGGTTTTGTAAAGAAACCCGATAGATTAGAATATTAATGTGTAGGTGTCTTTGTCGTGGTTATGCATAACACGACATTGAGTTTATGCAAGGAAGTGAACATGAGTTGCATACTATATTCTCAATCTCAATCATAATTTAATTCCATTCCTTAATTCTTTTGTAGATAGTTTTATCCAAGTTGCATTAATTGGAGGAGCTTTGGTAAAGAAAAGGTGGAAATGGAGGTATGACTCATCTTTGTATCTTTTATTTGTTTGCATTTGCATGTCAAGAATTTTGTTTATACGAAAGAAAACCACAAAAACTATGTAATGTTTGGATTAAACAGTTTTACAGTTTAATTTTCTTGACCATGAAACTATGAAAACTTCAACAATACTCATTGTATATTTACTTTTTCCGTCTCCAAATGACTAATTTGTTTGTTATTTTCATGTTATTTAAGATAATAATTAGATTGTTGATAAATTGACTAAAACATTCTTCCTTATAGTAAAATTTAAAGTGTAAATTATTATTAATAACATCATTGTAATATGAATTGAATTAAATTTTGTGGGTATTATAAGAAAATTGAGTAAAACAATTCTTAATTTTATTAAATGACAAGTATTTTGAGACAAATCAATTTTACAAACAAAACAGTTATTTAGAAACAGATAAAGTAATTTACAACAATGGTCTTTGTTAAACTCTTCAAATAAGCATATTTAATTTTTGTTTTTATTTTATAAATATACACACTTCAACAAGATTCTTTAACCTCATTTAAGATTAAAATTATTGGGGAGAAACATATTTTTATTAGTACTTAACAGAAATTAGTGACTTTAAGCATATATTAAAAGTAACTGTCGTGCCCATTTCATAACTTTGAGAGCACATTAAAATATTCACCGCTTCAAAAAGAGCGAAAAGGCAATCTTCTAACTTACAAAAGCTTCAAACACCATGAATTTTACTGCTCATTCTTTCATGCGTAACTTACACAAAAACCTTCCCTTAATTATTTTGTTTAAGCGTAAATAGGATACGTCAATTGCTTCCAAGGAGGTTAAAGAATTAGTTCACTTTCTAATTATCGGCTAAGATTCTTCTCATCAGAACTAGACCAGTGACCAGTTTATTAGGTCGATCAGCCGGTTCGATCCGATTTATATAGCATTGCTTCGTACTAACATTTATTTTGGTAACAAAAAACAACATTATGCTAGAAATGCGAGTGGCCAGGTAATTAGTTGTGCCAATATTTGAATATATTTGTAGGTTGAATTCATGTTGTTCATCTTGGGAATTAAAGTACATTTATGAGAGCAGTCAAAACACTTAATATTGGTTCAAAAAACAAGCCAGTTGGTTTTGATTAAATTTACTAGATATAGCTAACGATATTAATTGAGTTAATGAATGGGATTTGAGTTGTTTTTTTGGTCTTCGTATTAGGAAATCTGATTAGGCAATATTATGTATAAGTCTACATCAGGAAATTAGCATTAATGTGAGGTTGAGTAGTTGAACGTTTTACGTAAGAATAAAGGGGAAATTATTTTTAGAATTTTTTGTTTGAAAAGAATGAATTATGCCATTTATATGCACAAGAATTTGAAAATATTGACTCTTATATTGTAGCTTTAATCAATTCTCTAACTTAGTGTACCAATAATTGATACTAATGTCTTCTAATAGTATGACTAATAGCTGGTTTATAACTCCATGAATTCTTATATGGTTCATATTAATTTTTTATTTTTTTAATATTTTTTCTATCTTAAATTACTTAATGTTTAAAACAAATGAGCCAAATTCTAATGAATTATTTTCTAAAGATTCAAATAATAAGAATTTTGAAAATTCTCAAAATCAAACTTACCCAGTTTTTCACCAAACTTGTAAGTATACAAAATTAGTACTATTTATATTTATTTATTTAATAAAATAGGAGTTTTTACGATTATACAATTTTTAACATTAAAAAATTCAAATATACACGTAAGATGTAAAACAATTTAATATGCTATTTATTTATTTAATCTTTTTCACAATTATCCTATAAAGGTAATTACATGAAGTATTTTATTTTAAAAGAGTTGGGTATTTTTTAAAAGAAAGTAGGCAAAATTAAATATGTATAAATATATTGGGTTTATTGAATGAATTCTAATTTAAGGGATAAAAGAGTGTAATTATTCCAATAAATATTCTAGATAATTTAAATTTTATGCAAATATATATGTGGACTATTAAAAAAATATAATAATTGTGGGTTCTACTTAATTAAATATACATTTTTGGATGAGATTTAGCATAAAAATATTTATCAATATGAAGTGATTTATAAATATAAACTTTATGACATTTAATAAGAGATTTATGAGAGATCTAATGAGTCTTACAGTGAAGTTTAATGAGAGATTTATGAGTAAATAAAAAATTTAATAAATAACAAGTTAATACAATGCTGACATGATATGTTCATATATATCTTTAAGAGGTTTATGAGTATAAATGTTTTATACCATTAAGAAGATTTTAAGAAATTGACGTTTATAATTTTAGTGAAATATTGAATTGACACTTTTACAAATCCTTGATGAGATTTACAATTAGTAATGTCCTAAATCCTCCTAAATTTTTGCTTGATTGGCCGAGTTATTGATGTAAAAAAAATCAGTTTAATTTTCTGTATGATGCTCCATGGTAACATATATTTATAAATATGAGAAAGTTAATATAGAGAAATTATAGGATTTTATTGAAAATATTGTGGATGAATTTTTTTGTGAGAATGTAAATTAAAAATTTGTTTTTATAAACAAACAACTTATTCAATGTCATGTATTCTTTTATTTAATAACAAATGAAAACATACAAAATGGATGTGCAGAGAATGTATGGGAATAATTTGTTTTCATGGTAAGGTTATAATGCAATTTTTTTTAATTAAGAAGTTGAAGTTGTATTATGACCCAAAACAATGTATTTATTAATGATGAAATGTACATTTGACATTAGTAGAGAAATTCGAGGGTGTTTTATTTAAGATGTCCCTGTTTTTATATAAAATATATAAATAGATTAGAGATCGTAGGTATTTTTTTTAAAAAAAGAACAAAAAAAAGGTTATCATATGAGAGAAGCTACCACTGAAGGTTGTAATCAGCAACGATGAAATTTAAACTAGGGCAACATTCGTACTATGTGCACTTATACTTATGAACAAAAAATTTATAATCAAAATATATAATATGTATTTAATTTTATAGTTTTAAAATAACATAATTTTTTATAATTTTTACCTCTTTCTGGTTAATATATCCTGTTATTGGTGAAAAAACAGAAAGATTGATATTTCATAAAGCTAGTAAGTAAAATCCTTAACAAACAAATAGGGCAGTGAGTAGTGACTGGTAGTGGAGATTTTTTTTTTCTACAAAGATATTTAATTAATCTACAAATTAAAGACAGATAATTTTACAGATTAAGAAATTAGCGGGTCAGATTTTATTTTATTCCTAATATTTTTAACAGATGCAGAAATTGAATTCGTATTTTTTGTATATTATTTGAGCACCTTGACCATTGAACCGGAGGTGACAAAGAAGAAGTGTAGATTTGAGATGAGTAGAAGTGTGATTTAACAAAGGAGAGGGGAAGGAAGGTTGGTTCAAAGTGGTGGTGACTTTTCTTTTCATGTACGGCGGTCGTTGACAATTTGAGTAGTGTTCTTTTGGACCCATCACTTTTAGCCCACGTGGTCTGACTACTCCCCCCAACTCTCACTCTATATATCTCACCCCTTCTCTTCATTGTTTCCATCCCATCTCATCCTTCTCTCTCTCTTTCCATTCTTATGAGAGCTCAGAACAAGAGTTTCATCCCCTGAACCCATCTTCAATTTTGTCTCTTATAAGTAACTTACTTGGATAACTCTTCTCTTTATTTCAAAGATGGCTGACACTAATATGACTGCAAAGAACCAGCAGGTATACAGTGTGAACATTGACGTAAACTCACAGAGTGGTTCCAAGTGGTTTGATGATGATGGACGTCCTAAAAGAACTGGTAAATGATCAAGTTATTCTTGATTTTAGCTTCTCTGGAATAATTTGTTGGTGGTAGTTGGTAAATGTTGACGTTTGTCGAATGTTACAGGGACGATTTGGACCGCCAGTGCACACATAATAACAGCAGTGATAGGGTCTGGAGTTCTGTCGTTGGCCTGGGCTACGGCTCAGCTCGGTTGGGTTGCTGGTCCAACTGTCATGCTCTTGTTCTCCTGTGTTACTTACTACACTTCTACTCTGCTTGCTGCATGTTATCGTACCGGAGATGAGGTTTCCGGCAGGAGAAACTATACTTACATGGATGCTGTTAGATCCAATCTTGGTTAGTTTTTCTTTAGCTTGGAAGCATAAGGTTGCGAATAGAATTGGAACTTTCTCAGAAATCTTTTCTAAAGTTCTGTTTTGGTTGTTATTGTTTCAGGTGTTAGCAAAGTTAAGCTATGTGGTCTCGTACAATATCTCAATCTTTTTGGTGTTGCTATTGGTTATACAATTGCATCATCCATAAGCATGATGTAAGCTCTCTTTACTTGGTTTCTTCTGGTTTTTAATCTTACAAACTTTAATTTTTCTGATATATTTTGTTTTGGTTTTTGCAGGGCTGTGAAAAGATCTAATTGTTTTCACAGTAGTGGTGGGAACGATCCATGCCACATGAATGCAAACATATACATGATTGCATTTGGAGTTGCAGAAATATTTCTTTCTCAGATTCCTGACTTTGACCAGCTATGGTGGCTCTCAATTGTGGCTGCAGTCATGTCATTTACGTACTCAACCATTGGTCTTGGACTTGGAATTGGCAAGGTTGCAGAAACAGGGAATGTTAAGGGGAGCTCGACAGGGATAAGCATTGGTACAGTGACTGAGACCCAGAAAATTTGGAGAACTTTCCAGGCACTCGGTGACGTTGCTTTTGCATACTCTTTTTCAATCATTCTGATTGAGATTCAAGACACCATCAAAGCTCCACCATCAGAAGCCAAAACAATGAAGAAAGCTAGTCTTATCAGTGTTGCAGTCACAACCCTCTTTTACATGTTATGTGGCTGCTTTGGTTATGCAGCTTTTGGTGATGCATCACCTGGAAATCTCTTGACAGGTTTTGGCTTCTACAATCCGTACTGGCTTGTCGACATAGCCAATATTGCCATAGTTGTTCACCTTGTCGGTGCATATCAAGTTTTTTGCCAACCACTCTTTGCATTCATCGAGAAACAAGCAGCTCAAAGATATCCTGAAAGTGAATTCATAACAAAGGAGATTATAGTTCCGATTCCCGGATGCAGTCCTTACAAGCTGAACTTCTTTAGACTTGTTTGGAGGACTATATTTGTGATCTTCACTACTCTGATTTCAATGTTGCTTCCATTCTTCAATGACATAGTTGGTCTGCTTGGTGCATTGGGATTCTGGCCATTGACTGTTTATTTCCCAGTAGAGATGTACATTTCAAAAAAGAAGATACCAAAATGGAGCACCAAATGGCTCGGCCTCCAAATTCTAAGCATGGCTTGCCTTGTTATCACCATAGCTGCTGCTGCAGGCTCCATTGCTGGAGTTGTTGATGATCTCAAGACGGCCAAACCCTTTAAGACCACCTACTAGAGTTCTATCAGATGTGGTTAGAAGGTCTCAACTATGTTGCACATTTCAAAAACACAGAACAAACAAGAAGGAAAATGGAAAATCAAACATAGGATTCGATCAGTCCTTTGTTTATGTTCATAGTTATTAACTTCCTTTTCTTGCCATTTTGGTTGTAACTTTTGTTTGATACTTTAATGAAAGTTAAAAACCATGTCTCCTTCGGACCATTTTCAATGCAAATCACAAGAATCATGGACGTTTTAGTTCATAATAAATCGAAACTCTAAGCTGACATGCGTTCGTACAGATCATAAGCATACTTCCAAATTGGTTTTGTTGTTATTTGAAGGATGGGGTGTCTCAAATAATGAGGGTGAGAGTTGTAAATTGTTTTCTTCTGGAGTCATTGTTGGTTTGATTTTGTTGGTTTTCAATAATAGGTTCTTAAATTCAACGCCATGAACCGACCAACCGAAGAATTGGTAGGGCACCATGATTACTACATTTCAACCATTGGAATCACAAAACAGCAATTCAAGATGTTGAATTCTCAGCTCCTTTTCTGTTTCTGGTAAGGTTGTTCTAGCTTAATCAGAGATCTCAAGTTCGAGTCTTGGGTACGCAGCTGCGTTAAAACTTGGTTGGGAGAGTTTTGTCGCCCTTGTGGTCATGCCCGACTCGAACAAGGATTAGTCTAGATGTTATTCAGATTATAACAGCTCATCCATAAATTTTGACATTAAAAAAATGCAATCATATCTAGGTATTGCTTTTCTAAAATTTAACTAAAAATAATGAAACGTAATATTATTATATTAAAGTTAAAATATCAAAATATTTATATTGCAAAATATAATAAAGGTATTATTATAAAACAATACGTTTATTCATTCAAATCTACAACTTTTTAAATTAAAACTATTTCATCTCAGGTTCTGTAGTAATTATAAAAAATTGAGACTTTAGAACAATCCATAATCTGCAATTCTTAAGAACATCGCCTTTTGAATGTTGCAGAACCTCGGGTTGAAAGCAAAATCACCGTATCTATTGTACAGGTGAAATTGAGTGTAAAAAATTTATATTAAAAAAATTACATTAGGTAAATTTCTAGGAAAGATTGGAAGATCAAATGAATCATTTAAGTTTTAGACTCTTTAGACAGAATTATCCTGGACATGTAATTTAATAACATAAATAAATCACTACAACTATACCCAACAATAATTATTAAATTGACAAATAAAGAACACCATAATTTGAACGAAGTTTGACCAATTTTGCCTACATCACCGGACACTACCAAATTAATATTTTACTAAACAAAGATTACAAGTGAAATATTACAAATAGAGAAAACTTTAGAATAACACTAAAAAGAGAGAAAGTAAGAAATTTGAGGGATTATTTCAATACAAAGTGAAGGCTTCTATTTATAAGCAAAAATCCAACCTCTCCTTTTCTTTTAAGCAATGTGGGATTAAGCCACAAACTACAAATATCCACCTTGGCGAATTCCACAACTTCAATTTTCTCCCAAAACCAACATTCAGTAGTGTCTTGAAAATGCTAACTTTCAAATTTTGACAATATTGATCAAGTCCAAAAAATGTTGAAACTTAATCGCAGTCACTACTTTTGTTAACATATCAGCAGGATTCTCTGTCGTTTTGATCTTCTGGATGATTACTCCACCTTATTCCAGAACCTCTTGCACAAAGTTATAGCGAACGTTAATATGTTTCATCCTTGCATGAAAAACTTGGTTCTTTGCTAAAAGGATAACACTCTGACTGTCACAGTACAGATTGATGTGCTTTTGTTGAACCCCTAATTTACAAACAGTCCTTGAAGCCAAATTACCTCCTTCATAGTCTCTATCACTACCATATATTCTGTTTCGGTAGTCGACAAAGCAATTGTTGAATGTAAGGTACACCTCCAGCTCACTCGCGCCTTAGCAATTATAAACACATAGTCAGTTGTTGATCGACATTTGTCTAAATCACCGACATAGTCAGAATCACAATATCCAACTACAAATTTACCATCTTGTTTATCTTGCTGAAATACCAAACCAACATCCACAGTATTAAGAATATACAATAGAATCCATTTCACAGCTTGCCAATAAACATTTCCTGAATCATGCATATACCTGCTCGCAACCTCAACTGTCTGTGAAATCTCGGGCCTCGTATATACCATAACATACATCAAGCTACCAATAACATTTGCATGCGGAACTCTTGACATGTATTTCCCACCTGCAAAATCCTTTGGAGATAAAGTTGCACTGAGCTTAAAATGAGGAGCTAGTGGTGTACTAGTAGGTTTTGAATTTTCATTCAGGCCAAACGCTTTAGTATCTTTCTCAAATACTCTTTCTGAGTCAAACAAAGTCTCTCTAGTTTTCTATCTCTAATTATCTCCATACCGAGAATTTTTGCGACTTCACGTAAATCCTTCATTTTGAATTCTTCGTTCAACTGAGTCTTTAACTTCTCAATCTCTGCTAGATTCTTTGAAGCTATCAACATAAAGGAGAAGATATATGTAGGATCTGTCTTATAGCTTGTGCAAATACACACAATGATCGTATTTACTTCTTGTGTATTTTTTCTCCATCATAAAACTGTCAAATCGTTTATACCACTGCCTTGGAGATTGTTTCAATCCGTACAATGATTTTTTAAGTTTATACACCATGTTTTCCTTTCCAACAACCTTAAAACCTTCGGGCTGCGTCATATAGATTTTCTCTTCGAAGCCTCCATGTAAAAATGCAGTTTTTACATCTAATTGAACTAGTTTCATATCAAATTGTGCTACCAAAGCAAATAAAATTCTAGCTGGAGAAAAAACTTCAATATAATTAATTCTCTCTGTCTGAGCATAACCTTTAGCTACCAACCTTCCTTTGTAGTGAACATAATTCTTGTCAGGAAATTCATCTTTCTTTGTATATACCCATTTGCATCCTATTGCCTTATTTTATTGTGGGAAACTAGCTAATTTCTATGTTTGATTCTTATGAAGAGATTGAATTTCTTCATCCATAACAATCCTCCACTTATCCTCTTATAAGCTCTAGACAGTTCTTTGATATGTGGTAGTAACATCATTAGTATCAATTGGAGGTGCATATGTCACCATATCAACATAAAGAGCAGGCATTCATGTGTTTTTTTTTGCTTGTTCAATGCAATGGGTAGTTGTTGTTGTGGAGGTTCTTGGGTTGGAACCTTTTCATCATCTGACTTCACATCTACCATAGGAGTTTCAACATCACCAGCAGGGCTAACAATTTTTCTTTCAAACTCTACCTGTTTTGAAGTGTCATGCATCTGTTGAAAATTTTCATGTCACTTTTCTTAACATGATCGATTCATCAAAAGTAACATCCCTACTGAAGACTATTTTTTTTACTGTGGACACCAAAGACGATATCCTGTCATAACAGAAGTGATCCCCATGAAAATTGCTTTCATTGCACATGGATCCAACTTTGATTTCTTAATAGGATAGTATGCAACAGAACCAAACACATGTAAAGAATTATAATATGTAGCAGGTCTTCCAAACCATTTATCAATAGCAGTTGACGGTAAGCGACTAATAAGATGACATGCATATGTAACAGCTTCAGCCCAAAATTCTTTGCTCAAGTCAACATTAGACAACATACATTGAACTCTCTCTAGTAAAGTCCGATTCATACGTTCTGCCACCCCATTTTGTTGTGGTATATCTCTAACTATGAAGTGTCTGACTATGCCCTCATCTTGACATGCTTTTAAAAATAGATTACTCTTGTATTCTTTACCATTATCTGTATGTAGATACTTGATCCTTCTGCCTATCTGATTTTCCATCATCTTCTTCCATTTAAGAAAAATTCCAAGCACTTCATCCTTATTTTTTCATTGTATACACCCAAATTCTTTGAAAAAATCATCAACAAATATCACATAGCAGTGTTTTTCTCCCATAAATATTGTCTTAGAAGGTTCCCACACATCAGAATGAACATAGTCCAAAATACTCTTGGTATCATGAATTGTTATCCTAAATTTCACCATTGTTTTCTTCCCTTTAACACAATGCTCGCAAAAATTCAATCTGCAAGCCTTCATCCCTTTGACAGTCGTTGACCCACTAAAAGATTTAAAGATATTTCACCAACATGCCTCCAACGCATATGTCATAGCTTATCTGCTTCTAACTTCTTTTCTTCGTTAGAAACTACTGCTGCTTCTCCAATAAGGGTACTACCCAGATAATGGTATAACATGTTGCTCTTTCAAACTCCCTTTAAAACCACAAGTACACCTGAGATAACCTTTATCGCTTCATTTTCTGCTAATACTTTAAAGCCTTTTCTTCTAAGGTTTCAAAAAAATAAGATTCTTTGACAATCTCGGCACATAATGAACATCGATCAACATTCTAATTAAACTGTCATGATTTCTCAAATAAATTGATCCAATCTCATATGTGGTAAGAGGGAAACCATTTACTGTATAAATTACTTCATCTTCTAATTCTCTAAAATCATAGAACCAATCTCGATTGGGAGACATATGATGACTGCATCCTAAATCAAGCATCCAAACATTAGAACTAGTTGATGATGTTACAACAAGTGAAAAATCTGAGTCTTCATTTTTACACTCGGCTATATTTGAATCTGCAATTTTTCTTTATCCGCTTTACCCTTATTCCTCAATTTAGGACAATCATTTTTCCAATGCCCTTTTCATGAAAAGGCTCATTCATCTTTGCCCACTTTAGGTCTCGACTTCGATCTCCCTTTCTTTCCCTTAGGTTGGCTTTGTGAACGACCTCTAATTACTAAAGCTTGTGATGCTTCATGTATTTTATCCTCCTTCGCCTTGCTTCTCAGCTCATGACTGTACAAAGCAACTGTAACTTCACTAAGAGACACATCAACCTTCCTGTGAAGTAGAGTTGTTTCAAGAAATTCAAATTTCTCATGAAGAGATCCCAACAACATCAAAGCTAAATCTTTATCTTCAAATGTCACATCTAAATTCATTAAATCAGTAACTAACTGATTAAAACTAGTAATGTGATCATTTATAGTGGTACCAGGAGCATATGTGAAGTGAAGCAGTTTTTTCTTCATAAAGAGCTTATTCTGACTGTTTCTCTTCAAAAAAAATTTCCTCTAGTGCTTCCATAACTTAACTGTAGAAGTTTCTTTTGAGAATGCATATTTCTACTTTCTAGATAAGCACGACCAAATTGTAGCACATGCCAAACAATTTAATGTTTTTCAATCTTTCTCTTCAACATCTTCTGGTTTCTTTTCTTCAATGGCACTGTCTAACCTTGTTGAAAAAGAGCGTCTAGAACCTCACTTTGCCACATGTCGAAATGACCTATACCATAAAAAATTTTCACTGCAAATCTTGCATTTGTTACCGTAGCTCTTCCCAATATAGATGTGGAAGGAGCAACCGACGCAGATATTTTTGTTTCTTTTGTCATTTCTACCGAACTACTATTTAATAGTAATCAACCACAAATACTAAAAAATCCCAAGGAAATCTTTTTTTATGTGGAAGATTAGACTATGATGCAACCACAAAGCATAATAAGAATAAACCTTGGCCTGATACCAATTGGTGTGGAATCTCAGGTTGAAAACAAAAACATCGTATCTATAGCACAGGTGAAATAGAGTGTGAAAAACTTATACAAAAAAAATTACACCAGGTAAATTCTTAGGAAAGACTGGATGATCAAATGGATCACTTAAGTTCTAGGCTCCTTAGACAAAATTATCCTAGACATGCAATTTAACAGCATAAATAAATCACTACAACTATACCCAACACTAACTATTAAATAGACAAATAAAGAACACCAGAATTTTAATGAGATTCGGCCAATTTTCCTACATCTCTGGACACTACCAAATTAATATTTCACTAAACGAAGATTACAAGTGAAATATTACAAATAGAGAAAACTTTAGAATAACACTAAAAGGAGAGAAAGTAAGAAATTTGAGGGATGATTTCAATACAAAGTGAAGGCTTCTTTTTATAAGTGAAAATTCACCGTCCTTTTCTTTTAGGCAATGTGGGATTAAGCCACAAACTACACTGAAAACCATCTGCAATTCTCAAAAACGGATTTTGTTTTTTCAAAAACAACAGCACTCGGGCGATTCTATTGAGTCGAGAATTGGACCCCCTTTTTTCATCAGACTTTTCCTCCATTCTTGTTTTAGGGATCTCAGTTTTGTTCTGTAGTCTTTCTTCTTCAAATTATAACCCATTAAACTCGTAATTATGTTTTTCCATTTCTCTTGTCGACTGATCAAACACTTGACCAAGCCACTATTACAAAAATCATTGGATGTTGCTCAACCTTTGCAAGCGCGTTATTCTATAATAGAAATAGTTTTCAGGGTGAATCTCCATCTACATAGGAGATCGTTATTATTACATGAAGCAAATGAAGCTTGTAGACAAAATATCAAATATTTTTTTGATGGTTTTAGATGAAGTGTATCTAAAAGTAATTGATGAAAGTGTGTGTATATTGGCAATGAAAAAGAACGGCAAGCAAAAGCAATACTACATTTCAATTTGTTTGCAAATAATATCCTCTTTTTTTAGGTAATAATTAGTTTGAATTGTATGCTTTAACACTGAGGTTTGTGGGATGTGCTATTATGATGTGTTGTAAAAGGTCATACGCCACTTTTGATTTTGAGAACTCAAATTATGGTATGCCTCTTTTTATGCAAAATTGTGATGCTATTTTTTATGAGAGACATTTGTATAGGTGATAAATGTCATTATAGATTTGATCTATTGTGAATTTTGTTTATTTAGGCATAATTCTCATTACTTTTGATGTTGTAGGTCATTTTATAGCTTTGTCGCTATAAGAACGGAATATGGAGCAAAAGTAGAGCGAAATAGTTGAACAACAAAGTTTCTGAACTTATACAGCCTGGTACACGTCTTGAATAAGTCGTGTCTCCAAAAATGTGTTGTGACTGGCTCAAAAAGAAGTTCTAATTGACTTATACAATTTGCTACACAGTTTACCGAAACTGTATACTAACTGTGTATCATCAGAGTTTGAAGAAAAGCTCTAAAAGTAAGTGCACGAGTTATTATGTGGTTTGCCTAAACAGTGTATTGCTATAGACCAATGAATTCCAAGGATTGTAAATTGAATTTATTTCATTTTTGGCCTAAGCTACAAGCAGTTGTCAGAGCAGAGAATAAAGCTTCGACCTAGGGTAAGGGAAAATTGTGGGTGTTGGTATAGATTATTAGGTTGTGAAGAGAGTTATTAAGTGTAAGTTCAAGTGGGAAATTATGGAGAGATATTGAAGAGTGCTGTGGTATCAATTGAATAATATGAAAGTCAATTGAACAATATTAAATTAGTTGTTTCAATTGTATTGTTCAATTAATCTGTTTATTTTTCATACATGTTTTTAATGAACAGATGCCAATTGAATTTTTACTGAATAGATGTCAATTTAACAATTGCATTCTTGTGTTACAAATAATCAGTTGTAAAATCGAAACAGGTGCATCCCTTCATTGTCATGACTATTCAATCATTTCAACTGAATTAAAGACATTATATATAGTTTTGGGAAGAATGTAAATGGTTGATTGCATTCTTGAAGGCTTTGTCATATCCTAGGTGTAATTTGCCTATAACACTGCAACCAAAATAGAGGGGGCAAATATTAATCTAAAGATAATTTTTTGTCACATTTCAAAACCTACAATATTTCTTCCAAATTTCATTCTATTCTGTCTACTTTTCATAACAATGGATTCAAGGGTTATAAATTGATTTTATTTTATTTTTGTATGGATATCTAGATTAGATGAACCCTAAGATGAAATATGCTTTGTAACTTGGCTATTTGATATATATTTCATGGTATCTTGTTGAGATTCAATTTTTTTGAGTTTTAATTGGGTTAACTTGCTAGTTAGTTGATTACATTTACTTGATTCGATTGACTGAGAAATTTTCGAGTGAATTAGATCCAACGCAATTGAAAAGAGTTGCATTTACTTCTATAGATAGAATCGCATAAACCTTCCAGATTAGTGTCAAAACTAACAAAGAAACTCATAAATAGATTAATGAAAGAATAGGAGTTTTAACTTAGAAGAGATTCTAGTTAATCAACTGAGGGGTGTCAAATCTACCAAACTAATTTTTACTCAAAAGCTTGTAATTAATGGTGAGCAAAGTCGAATCCACAAGGATCGGTTAAGTTCTGTCTAATTGTCAAAATCTCAGAAAAAGATCAAGTAAAAGAAATTGACAGAAATAAATAAATTGCGAATAAAATAAAAACAACAAAAATCAATATTAATAAAATCTACCTCTCGAAAATATCTATCTATTATGGTAATTTAATCACACATAACAAAAGATAATTAAAACATTATTACAGACAAGCTATAATCAACGACAAACGTCAAATAACCAATCATTACTTAGTTGGTCGACAGTTCCGGGACACCCCTACAAACTACTTCCCTGATTAAATAAATAATCTCTAGGATACCCTAAAAGATTTAATTTACCAATCACATTAGAAATTATAAAGACCTTGTTCAAACCAACAAATCCAGACACCTGCAATTCATTTAAGTAAAATTATTTCAAACCATTAATGGCGCACCATTAATTTGTCACATGTGTTCAAATACGCAATACAACGACTACGCACTAACTGACAGATTACTGCTATACTAACTAATTCACCCTCCAATTAAATCAATCAACAAACAATAATGCATAATTAACACAGAAATAAAATAAATGCAATAATAGTATTAATAATAATAGGTTCAGAATCTCATAAAAATACCAGAAATAGACTTCAAAGTGCCAGAACTAGAGTAAAAGCTTAGCTGGTCATGACAGCTATCAACATCCTTGTGCAGAGAAAATAAAATATGGCGGCTACTCAAAAGTGAGGAGAGCTTAGCTAACCCTAATAAAAAGTCTAAACTATGCTTATATAGTCTATTATAAAACCTAATTGAAATAATGTCAAAAACAGTCTTGGTCTTTTTAATTTTCTCGAAAACAACTTCTGCTCCGCCGAATCCCTAAACTACGTGCGATGGAGACATGATTACACATGATCGCTATGACCACATGTTTGTGAATCTTCATCACCGTTCTTGTACGAGTTTTGGTAGCGACTACGCGTAGTATTATGTTTAATGCGTGTAGTCTGTTGGATCGCAGATTTGTCCAAGCATCAACCAATTTGGTTCCAATTTTGCTCAATTATGCCCGAAAATTACCTAAGATGCAAGACATAAAATGTACTCAAAACAAGTAAATAAAGAAACAAAAAAATGCAAAATAATAGTGAAAAAGAAATTAAAAAATGCATGAAATGTAGTCTAACATCAACCTAGGATTAGATATTAATTAATTAGACAGAAATTAATATAATTTAGGAGTTTCTACGGTCCAACAATAATTGAAAAAAATGAATAACTAGCATGAAATTTTAGGGATAGTCAAAGTCTAGATATCACTTTTGTGTCGGTTGATAACATTTCTTGCTATTGTTATTTTTAGTAGTCCTCAGTGTTTTTAACTTTTAGTTTTTAATTTAGTTATTTTACAATCAAAGTTAAATCCTTTTTTTAATTTAGTTATTTTACAATCAAAGTTAAATCCTTAGGCAGGATAATAAAGAAAGTAATTAGTACTAGTATTTTTAAGTGCTTGTTGAGATGGCACTCAATGCTTCAGTTGTTGTGTTTCTTGGATAAACTCAGACAACTTGTATCAATAGGCAATTTTTATTTAGGAAGAAACATATACGTCCTTTAAATTATCATATGTATTTCACTACCCATTAAGAAACAACTTAATTCATTACATGAAGAAAATAAAAAGATTAAACATTATACCGTTTCTACAAATGTGTCCTATTTTATAATGAAATGTTTTGAGATTTATTTTTGTTTCAACAAGAAAATAATTTCAAAAACTATTTATTATGCATTAGAAAAGTTTTGAGATTTATTTTTGTTTCAACAGGAAAATAATTTCAAAAACTATTGTTACACTTGTGAGGACAACTGAGTACATTAAGAGGCATTTGTTCCTTTAATTTGAAAAGATTTTTTTTAGAATAACGGATAACATTCAAATATTATTTTAGTATGATGGACTTTGGGATGATGTTGGAAGATTAAATCAATGACATGAACATACACAACACATGCAACTAAGACACTCTATGCTACGTGATTTGTCCCTACTTTAAATTGAACACCGTGGACACAGAATTCATAACACAACTCAAGGAAAAAGACAATTATCCAACATTCACAGTAGATAATGACTTAAACTTAGGGCTCACTTGTTCATTTCAATCAACTTTTTGGAAATATACTTATCAAGAATTGTACTTATATCGGGAAGTAACAAAAGTTTAATTATTTCAATTTTAAATTCCCTACAAATACAATATTTTATTCTTTAAAATATATTTTTTTATAAAATAATTATGTAAACAAAAATAATATTATGTTATAATCATTCTTTTATTTTCTATTTGTTGAAGACAATACTTTTTATTATCAACTAATAATTTATAAGTTTGTAATTGTAGTTGATTGTGTTGATATCTTATACGACAAACATCTGCATGAATATAAAATGATACCATGGTTAATAATGATACATTATGTAAATTTTTTTTTGTTATCTCTCATAAGCCTTGTGTAGCTTTCTAGTAAATTTGTTTGATAAAAAAAAATAAAACATTAAAGAAAAGAAAAATATGAAAATTTTATGTTTTGTCTATATAGATTTTAATGGTTAATGTTAGATTTATTTAAAAATAACACGAGTAATTTCAGTACATCGCGGTATATTTCCATAAGAGTAACCACAAGATGAGAACTCAGGACTCAGTAAATTCCGATATAACAACTTGTGGTTTCACGAAATGAAGATTGAGGATTTCCAATCTGCAGCTCTGTTTGAAGTCAAACCAGTGTTGATCGATAAGGTTTTTAATGGAGATCAATATAGTTGGTTTAGATCTAGCTCTGATATTATCTAGGCAGATGGATCAAAGAGGGAAGAGATTAGGGTTAGAGAGTCGGTGTAATTAAAGAGAGAGAGAATAATGGATTTGAATATGTAAAAAAATGAGGCATCAGACAAGGCATACGTTTATGCTCGAATGTTTATATTATGGATCATCATTTGCTGAATATACGAGGCCCATAGGCTCAACAATACACAACCCACATATACTATCAATAACTTTGGGTTGATTGCATATATACCTTATTTTTCAGATAATTATGTAAACTATACACTTTTGATTTTTCATTTGTATAAATGCTCACTTATATGTGCTCTTTTATGTATATACTTTTTTTAGTTTAAGAAGTGTATAAATGCCCATTTATGGTTTTGATTCTTTAAAAATGTCAAATTCGTTCAAACTGTCAAGTTTTAAAAAATGTGCCTGATTTTTCGCTTTAATTAATGTATTTCCTTTCTAATGCAATACTAACAAAACTAAATGACTTTTTATTCTATCTTCATATATGAACAATAATAAACACTACAAACATATGCTTTTTTATAGATCTTGTCGTTTGTATCCTCTGATTTTTAGCAAGTAGTTAGTTACCTAGTTGAATTGTATATCCTGATCTTTTAGCAAATAGATATGATTATTAGTTATTTATATATATGAATAATACACTATAAATATCTACTCTTTTTAAAACTTGTCTGATTTTTCTCTTTAATTAATGTCTTTTCTTTTCAATACAATTTTAATCAAACTAAATCACTTTTTACTCGCTCTCCATGTATGAATAACAATGAACAATATAAACATTTATTTTTTATAGATCATGTCATTTGAATCTCCTCATTTCGTTGATAAGGTGACACATTATATAATGAACATATATGAACAGAAATGTATATTTTTGTTTTCAAATAAAAAAGTATGATATATTTTTGTTTTCAAATAAAAAAGTATGACTTATATACAATTTCTTTAAACGATTTTAATTGTTGAAAAATTATACAAGCAAACACATGTTACAATCTTCATACATTGCGTTTTCAATATTTCTTCCTTAATATTTAATTATTCCCGACACTGTCTCTATGATCACTGTATAAATTAAAAAAATATCAATTCAAGAACATATAAACAAGAATGAACAAATATAGTTATTTATCATTCAACTTAATTATACTCACAAATAATAATAATAAAAACTATTATATAGTGAACACTTATGAACATTAATGAACATAAAGACCATATTTTGTAATGAGCAGCTATTAACAAATATGAAAGCTATGAATTGAAAAATCAACATTGCTAAATCTTATTGATTTTTCAAGCAAACCGATTTTCTGCTTTATACGTATTCATAGAATGAACAAATATTTACAAAAATAAACTTTGTTCATTATGCATTTTGTTGTAATTTTAATGTTATTTATAATAAAAAAATCAACAAAAATAAACTTTGTTCATTCTAATTTACACATATTTCTGCAATTATTTTAAAATGACATTACTATTTATGTAACCAATAAAAAATAGAATAAAAAGTATATTATAATCGCAAATAATTGAGTTTAAATGATAAACAATAATGAATATGTTAATATATTGAAATATGATGTTAATTTAAAATACCTCTCGAGATGTAATTTCTTGAGGATTGTTATCTGAAGCTTTTTTGATGTCTGTACGTTGTCTAAATATTGATTCTTGTTTTATTTTGGGATCTGTAGTGTTATATATTCAAATTCAGTTGATGTGAATGAGTTGTGAATGCTATTGCTTTAATTTAGGAGTTTCTTTCGGTAGTTTTTGAATTTAAATGACAGTTATCAATTTGAATTTTATTAAATGTTAACAATTAATATATTACAGTTAATGAGCGTTTTCACTCTTGCAAAACTGAAATCGGGAATTTATACAGTAATGAAAATTGATAATAACATTTTCAAAAAAGTAAAGGTACATGGGTATTTATAATTACTACAATCATATAACAGACATTTCTATAATTTTCCATTTATTTTTATTTTGCAATTAAGTTCCCTTATAGTTATTAGATTGCATAAACTAAGTAACTTTTTTAGAAAGATTGTACATACTTGGATTTATTAGTTTTGGAATTAAGTTCCCTTATAGTTAGAAAGTTGAGATTAATTTCTTGAAAAGTATAACTTTATTTTTCAAGCAAGTAAAACAATTTTTTTACATCCACAAAAGTTAAATTTTCTTAATTGTACTTAACCACAATGAAGTGAGTCCTTAAAATTATGCATAAATATAAAGTAAAAAGAACCGAATTTCACGATGTATCCAATTTTCAATACAACTATACATAGAAGAGATAGTATTTCATATTACAGTTTTTTTTTCTGAACAACGAGGTATTCTCGACACCTCAGACTAATCCTCATTTGAGTCGGGCATGACCACAAGGGCGGCAAAGTTTTTCAAACCGAGTTTTAACGCAGCTGTTTACCGAAGACTCGAACTTGAGATCTCTTGTGAAACTAAAACACCTCACGTCAGTTTCGTTCCGTGGTATTTCAGTTTTGATGGCTACTGAAATGAGGAAGTAGAAAGCGAGAAAGAAGACAAGATATGTTGCGCAGAAATGCAGTAGAAGCTGTGGGGAGAATTAGGGCTGACAGATTGCGATATCATGCTTGAATGTGAAATTAGGCAGATGCAAAATCTGATAGGGAATATCGAGGAAACATTGGATTATTAACAACCCATTTTCAAGATTTGGTGCTCTCTTTTCACTCCACCCATTCAAGTTTGATGTAGTAAAGCCATTCCCAACTTATGAAGTAAACTACCACTTACGCTTCCTCAATATAACAAATATGCCGTTTTAATATCCAAGTCTTATCGAGTGACAACATGAATATGTGACAAAGGTAAAAATATAATTTAATTACATAACTAATTCTCTTACTATAATAAATATTTAATTAATTAATTCATAATCCTATTTTATTATTTTCTACATGTTCTTACAAAATTATGTTCTCACACAAAAAAAAAACTTTTGTTTATTTCTACCTTCATTTACAATTACTTCAAATATTCCACAATTAATGAGCTTCAACCAATATTTTATACACACACATATGATTATATATTCTGATTTTTTTTCTTGTTAATTTGTTTACTTGATCAAGAGGAATACGATGAGTAATTATAAATAAGATTAAATATTATTTAAAAGTTTGATAAAAAAATTCCAAAACTGTCCTTTTACTTGTTTGGAATTTAAATTAGTTAGATATCAACATAAAAATACATATATTCCATATAATTTGATTTAAAAACTCTTTAGTGGAATTTCTATAACCATCTTAAAAATTTCATGATCACAGACGAAAATATGAAGATGAGAGTGGCAGTTACTCTCTCTTATCATTTATCTTCCTGTAATTTTATGTATCTTTTTATAGCATTGTCTTTATTGTTGATTTTATTTATTAGTGTTAACTCAACTATTTTCGATGTATTTAAAAAAAATTCTAAATTTGTGAATAAGATCAAATATGTTGGGACAGAGTTTTTTGTTTTTACACAAGAAATAATTTCCTACTTCCTACTTAAGTCAGCTTAGAGTAGCATGTGAAAGCCATTATATTTATGCTACCCTATGGACATTACCCATATCAAACACTACCGTTTAATCTCCTACTTTCTTCGTACCATAACTTAATCTCATCAAATGCAATCTACACTAATGCTCCATTTGTGAATGAAGACATTTTAGTGCATTCAAGTACTCCCAAAAAAAAAAAAAAAAAAAAAAGCTTTCAAAAAAAAAAAAGTACTCCCAAAAATGGTGAAAAATCAATGGTGGCAATAGCGCCGCCGATACCTAAGTGGTGGGCCATTTAGTCACAATCGTCGCTAGAGATTTAATCTTTAACTCTTCTTCTTGTACAAAGGTCTACGCCGGTGTGCTTGTAGTGGGTTGGTATTGCCTTCTTTTCTCTCTTTTTTCTACCTCTTCCACCGTCTACAACCCACTTTTTCATTATTTTTTTGTTGTTAGCAATAAAGACTCTTAGAAATTAGCATTTTGTTTTGTATTCACAATAATTAGTTTGGTAATTGGGGTGGAGATTCTCCAAGAATCGAGGGGATACGAAGATTCTTGTTGTGATTATTGTGCGTTGTTACAAGTGGACTTATCAAGTATGGAGTAAGTGCAAAGGCAGCCACATGGGAAGTGTTATCGCTCTTACATGAGTTGAGTACAATTGAAAAATGCCGACTAAGGATTTCTGTTGGACAAACAGGTCAACGAGATCAAATGATTAAATGAATCTATTTAGAAATACTGTAGTAGTTATGATAAAAGAAAGAGAAACTTTAGAGATAAATAAGATTGAAATTTCAGAAAGAAGGGCAGTGGTGTGAATATGAAATTCGAGGTAGGCAGGGGAAGAAAGTAGTGCCTTTTGAACTAATTTTAAGGTCTTGTCATATGGTTGATCGCAGCTGCACGAGACGACTACTGAAATGGCTCCACTAGTTTTCACATGAGGTTAAGGTTGCGTTTGTTTGGAGAAATTTATTTTCTGATAAAATATTTTTGTAATTTTTCAGCGTTTGTTACCTACCGAAAATAAGTCAATGAAATTATAACTAAAAATCAACAGAAAAATAATAATTATTTTTAACCTAATTTTAAAGAAAATTTTTTCTTATCTAAAATATAGAATTATATTTTATTTTATATTTTTAATATTTGAGTATAAAATATCAAAAAAGATGATTTTACAAAATAAGATTTAGAAACATGAAAAATATTTTTCTAAAAAAATTATTTTCCGTCAAACAAACGGAGCATAAGTCTCCATTTAAATTATTCTCTTAATCTCACTATGGTTAATAATGATTCTAAGATTTTGCTTAACTGCAAAGATTAATTATGCACGGACTATTTATCCTCGTAATTAATTGATACGTTTATTATGTTTGTGATGTTAGTTGTAGTGATTAGTGTTTGTTTAGTTTAATTAAGGTTGTTTAAGATGGTGACTTGTGAAAAGTAGTGCCCTTTTTGTGTAGAAAGGCAAATTACAGTTCTTCGTTGGCAGGCGTGGGCTCAAACCGAACTGGCCAACTAATAAATTGATAAATTAAAGAAATTTATGTATGGATAAAAGACGCAATAAAATTTATTTATTTATAACTAATTAGGAAGTTAATGGAAAGTTAATGGATATTTTTTTTAAAAGTTATACAGGTTTGATTTTAAAAAGTTGGTAAATTTGAAAATAGAGTTTAGACATGCACATCATAACTAAAAAGTATGTATTAGTGTAATTATTTCTAAATTAAAGTTGTAGTTTAAGTCGACTGCCCACAAGGACCGTGGTTGTAATAAGTTTTGGTCTCCACCCCCGGAAGGGATTGTTAAAGTGAATGTAGATGCCACAGTGAATTTCTGATTGAAATCTGCATCAATTGGTGGACTGGCAAGGGACAATTCAGGATTATGTTTGGACACTTTCTCTACCAGAATTAATTTCTGTTCACCCCTTATGGCAAAGATCAAAGCCATCAACCAAGGGATGCGCTGGCTTCTGTCCAAGAACATTGTCAAAGCTCTCATTGAATCTGACAATGAGCTTGCAGTGAAATTGATTAAACATCCTAATTCATGGCATGGATGTCACAAGGAACTTGTTGTTCAGACCTCGCTTCTCCTCCAACAAAATGAAGGATTCTCACTTAGCCACATCTTTTGAGAAGCAAATGAGGGAGTAAACTAGCTGGAAAAGCAAAATCTTGACCCTAACATTTGTTTATACTCTGATCATGCTTTACCATTCCCATCAATATATTAATATAAAGTAGAATACATTGCAATTAATACATGTTGATGTGTAATTTTATGGAATTTTTGAAATAAAAATTTAAAAATAAATACATTTAAGGCATGAAATATAGATTTATATTTAAGGTACTAAATATTGCAACTAACATTTCTACTTGATCTTTACCTTAATTATTTTGTTTACTTTTACGTTACAACCTTATTTAGTAAGAATTTTGAATTCTTCTAAATTAAATATTTTTATTAAAAAAAATTATTAAACTTTCTATAAATAAAAAATTGTTAACAAATTATTTGAGGAATATGTTAATTGGTAAAAATCTTTCATTTCTGTTATAAATTAATTTATTTAATTAAAATATTTGTATAATTTTATATTTTAAATATTTTTATTAAAATTATCTTTCTTTACATAAAATAACTTGCAAAAGGATATATTATAATTTAAATTAATAACATTAATACAATTATAATATAAAGAATTCTGTCGCATCGCGCAGGCATTATGACTAGTTAATTCTAATTTTGTATCAAGACTCCTTGAGCAGACACTACTCAGATGTAACTTCAGATTCTATTGGAAATAATATACATCACCCACCTATCATTTCTGAGGTCAGCCTAGCTGGGTTGAGAAATGATGGTGTCACTAGAGTGCAGGTTCAACCTAGTTGATTCGACACGATAGTGAGTTGATCATTTTTCAAAAAAAAGTGGTAGTTTTGCTCAATTCATTTAATTTATTCAGTTTAATTGAAATAATTTTTTCTACTTTTTTATTTATTTTAAAGTATTTAATTATTTTTTTATTTAATTGTAATTTATCCATTCTATTTTAATTTTAAATTAATGTAGAACAAAAATTAAAATAAAAAATTCAATTAGTAATTATAATAAAATAAATTAACTTATTAAAATATATTTTCAACTGCTTTTAAATTTTTTTATTTTGTTTGATTTATTCGGTTTTTAAAAATTAAAATTAAAATTGAATCAAATAATTTGGTTCTATTTGATTCATTTCATTTCATGATGTTGAGAAACATAGGGTTTTACTTACAATTATGCTGGACATAGATGTTTGATTTGAGTAACCTTTATGATAGGATACTCAAATTGTTTTGTTGCAAATAGGACAACATAATCTGAAAGATCTGGAGACGATGATTGTGAATCAAGTGAAATTCCATTTATGAGACATTCAAAGTTGGGAGTTCTGGACATTGCATCATCCAATCAGTGTAAACAAGTTTAGTTCTCAACTTCTGTAGCTTGCTTCGATCTCCATTTGTTATGTAAGTTGTTTCTTATATTGTTTTTTTGTGACATACATACTATAAGGCTTAATTAAACCTGTCCATTTTTACTTAACTTGTCCAATCACTGTTGTAAGTCCATCGTACAACTGTTCTTCAGTGAAGAAAAGGAGAACGAAAAGTTTCGGAGCTATGTTTTAAGACCTAGTCCGACTGATGATCCGGATTGAGAATCGAGTCACTAGGAGCAGTGGTTTAACGGTGGGTCACTGGTCGGACATTATAAATATACTTAAATAAAAAAATATTAAAAACAATTAAATAACAAAATATCTTTAAACTAATAAAATAAATTAACATATTTTAAATTTAACATTCTTCAATCCTAGATCACAAATAGTAATAAGTTCATGACTAAACTGCCCACTAAAATAAGAATAATCATCAGTCTTGATATACCTTAATTCGCAGAAACATTGTGGTATTTATACCACATCACCAAGCACATGTCGATCAATGGGAAGGAATGGTGACAACCAACAAAATTTGAACTTCAATCCAATTTGCATTAAATAATCTATTTTGTACAGAAACACACAGAATTTCTGTCCAAAGAAGAAACCCAAACCTGAAAGTCCAGTTGTTACAAGAAGGAAGGTCGTTCCATACTCGAGGAATCCTCTTTATTCTAAAGGTTTAAATTCTTAAGAGAAATTTATGGGAAGGAATTTCTGTTTCATTAGATTATATAAATAAGTCCAGAGAAGAAACCCAAACCTGATATTTACTAGCATGTTGTCAGAATGCCATGAAATTATACAGAAAAGTAAATTACTTTATATTGTAATTTGGACTTCTGTTGTGTTAATAAACTCCGATTGTCCTGTTTCCAAAATTTACCATGCCTTCAGCCCAAAAAATCCGCAACTAATCCAAAACTTATCGTCAGGTTCTCAAAATTTGCTAGCAAAGAACCGAAAGATTTCAATGAGCAGATAATAATATTTCAAGATATAAAAACCGGAAAACTCAAAGAGCAAACTTTTCTTGTAGGCTTTGCTGCAGTAACATTGACTCCCATTCCCTATGTCATATACAGACACCTAAAACAACGCCAGTTGGCATCAGCTTCCCTGCGACCAACCACACCACTAGGTCGGTCCGACCACCGGACATGGCCAAAAATCTGTATACTGATTATCAAATCACAGCCTACTTCAACTCAAATCTTTCCAAGTGACTCACACCAACATCACAGTTAATAGGCATACAATAACGCTAATATCAAATCATATATGCCTTCGAATGTAATCAAGTTATGGCAACTGCGCACATGTCCACAAAAATTCATTAACATCACCTTATATAAACACATTAATAAAGAAAGATTGGTCGCCGAGTTGGCCAAAGTGTGTGCCCGTGGATAGAGTCAACTAGATTGAATTCATACAATTATACTAATGTGCGAGGCCCTTTTAATGAAAACATAAACATTGATAGATAGCCAATATTACCAAGTAAAACTGATGCAAATGGCAGATTGCATGGTGAAAAACAATCAATTTGAAAAGTTCTAGAATATTCATTTGAACAAAAGAATGTCAAGGAATGTATCTATCTGCCTAATGAATACACTCTGAATAATGTACAAAATGAAATTTTACATTCGTGAATTATTGCATTCAAACAAATTAAGTAAAAGGAGGATTGCATGAAAGTGAGGGCTCACCGATGCAACTCCAAGCTGTTTTGAATTCCGCTGGAGGCAGGTTTATAGACAGACATATGGCAACACCTGGTGTTTCCAGAAGCAGCAGTAATACACACCATTCTACAAACAAACAAATACAAACTTTAAAAGCAGACGGCACCAACTTGGCTGTACATCCAAGAATTCGTTCCACAAAGAATACAAGCCGTGGAGTTTTATCTCCTTCGTCCAATGAAGTGGCTCCAACATTCTCAAATACAATGCTTCATTGACAACATTTAAGAAAGTTCCTCTTTGTTAAACTTGTTCCAAGCTTCCTGTTTTAGTTCCCAAAAAAAAAATCAACACATTAATCTAAGTAGAATTTTGCTTGTGTCCACAACAGTTGAGCAAAAGCAAAAATTCGCCAACACCAAACAATGTGCCTTGAGCACTCTTTGAAGCATGTTTTGATATTTTGTGATATAGAATGAAACTTGTGTTCAGGAAGTAAAGCAAAAGGAATGTACAGAATTCTACAGGTTATTTGACGAGTTAAAAATCCAAACAATCCAAGTTGAAGTGTTTACATGGGTTTCATATCTTTTTTTCCAAGCCAATTTTCACACTTTCATGATCTCTCACTTTTTTACTTGAGGATAATCCAGTAACATCAAAATTAAGCCTACATTCAAAATCATCATTAACGGGATTCTAAACCATCATTAACCATCAAACATAACAAGGTAATATCCCTTTCATAAGCTAGTATTACTGTAATAAACCATACTTAAAGAAACCACCATACACATCATCCAAATGGTGGCCAGTGTAATAAAAATCTAGAATAAACCGACAATCATTTGAAATGAAGTGTCCCTTAAGAGCTATGACTGAAACTCGTTATCTAATTAAAGAAAACACAACCATGGGAGCAGCCATGAAAGTGATAGAGCAACTTAAACATTCCGAATCCCTCCACAACCAACATAACAAGGACTGCAGATCAACATCATCCGAAATTTCAAGCTCGCATTCTTGAACACTTATCCCAAATAAAATAAATATAGAGGGCACAAACAGATGAATAATTATCAACGAGAAGAATATTAGAAAGACATGCACTTATGTGTATGTGTAAGGTAAAGAAAAATTTTCACCCAGTTGGGTTATCATATTGACAGAAACAATATACCAGAGTTTGTTTTGGTTACTTCAAAATTTAAATTTGATGGCATACCTTGAGAACATCAAAAACCTTCTCTGCTGTATATTTCTGCTCAAGAGTAGCACCTTTCTGTTGGACCTTATCAGGATGGACATATAACGTAGCCTTCCTATAAACTTTTTTTACTGAGGTGGAAGTAATCAAATCTGTAAGTGAAACTGGCTCCCAACCACATTCAGGCCAAAGAACCTGTTGATTATTCAACATGGAGATCTATTTAGTCATAACACAAAATTCAAGCCAAAATCACCCAATCTCCATCACTAGTAAAGTTAAAGTGCTTTCAGTTGCTCATCGAATGTGGAAAATTGATAAAAGAAGACAAGCTGAAAGAAAATGACATTCAGATTTACTACTTGTCTGGTAGGTCCTGATTTTCCATTGGTCTCATCCTGACTTCCCCACCTCTCAGATCCAAATTGCAGATACGACCAGACAACTTCGATGACTCATACATTAAGCTAACTTATTTCCCAACTTATAAACCAATTCTTGGGATGAAAGTTAGTTAGCAAGTAGCACCAGAAAAATAAAATATAAAAATGAAAAGGGAATAAAAGTACCAAGTTATTGCATGTTATGAGCGCAAGAGAGAAGGATGGAGGGTAATGCATAGTAAGATGAATAAATAACCAACACAGGAATGCACAAGTGAACCATCAGAGAAAATATTCAGACTTGGCAGTCTGTATCATAAATGAGGGCATAAGGTCCATCATAACCTCCCCCTTGACCCTGCTGAAGGTAATGAATGACCTTATATTATGATCTAGAATGAGCCAAAAGGAGAAAACTATTTATATTTAATCCAAATGCAAGTAAACTCATCGTCTTTCCAAATCTATTTGAGGCTATGTGCCTGACAAAATTTCAAGAACAAAATAGGCAAAAAGATGCTTTCAAGCATATTGGAAGCTTCCCAAAGCATTACCAGCTAAAGCTGTCTAAAGGAACCTATCTTCATTAACAAGAGATTGCAGCCTATATTCTATTGTCCTCACCCTAAGTTCCCCACCTTGAGAAAACACAATTGCAGATACTCAGTTTTTGCAGATTAATTAGGACGCTACTTGGTAGAAGGAATGAGAAGAGGAAGAGGGAAGAAGGGGAGCACAACGAGACTAATGAATCGTTAGAAAATTAAATGAACATCATACACGAGTAAGGCAATCATAGAAAATGGCAACCCACATGTTGCAATGATGATAGCAGTGCACGCATATTGCCTTCTTTTCCTGCAGCCCAGCGTTTTATGTTCACATCCATTTGATCAGCAATCCTCTGCAAGTTCAGAATATTGACGTATTGGCATACTGAAACATAATAATTCAAGCAACCAACAATATTGAAATACGAATTGGAGTACCCAGAAATAATAATGCATCACACATTTAACACAAGATAGCAATTACTTACTTGTCTTTCTTCTTGCTCATTCTGACTCTGACGATCACGATGGTTCATATCAGCAACCGCTCTTGCCTGGATACAAAACAAGCCCATTGGTTTTCAATTTAGAGTTCAGAAGCCGTCGAAATTTTGATAGCAAAGAGTACCGAAACCATCTTCAAATTCTAAAGCTCATGAAATAAATCCAAATACATAGCATGAATTATTCATATGAACAAACATTGACTCTATTCTTTCGAGTAATTAAGCAAATTATATTTATAATTTAAAACAACTGCCAAGGAATCGGTGGATAAATATCAATCATTTTACTGTTCCTATCTGCAGCTGTGTTCCGATATTAATTTGGTAAGTATTTTTTTTCTAATACTTCATTTCTCAAAGTTGATATCGTAAACCAGAAGTGCTTTGATTATACTACTAAAGAACTAAGAGCATGCTGTGGAAAGTAGAGTGTGAACATAATCAGCTTGTTTAGGAAGGTTACTGTTACTCTGCTTTAGATGGAAAGTTAGATGTACATTAGTTAGATAAATCCCTAGAAATTAGCTAGGACATTTCTAGAACTATGTTAGTAAAGCTGTATATATAAGCTTGTAAACTAATGATACAATACACAAGAGAGAGTACCTCTGATTTCAAGTTGGTATCAGAGCACCAATCAAGTATTCTCGACAAAACACCACTAAAAAAGCATTATGTCTTTGTCAGAAGTGGCGAACTCAGGGCCTACTCCGATCCAGTCAAATGCTGGAGATGCCGAATGGAGAACTCCCTTGAGAATCACCTCCACAAAACAGAACGGGAGAAACTTTCTGAAATGGTCTCAGTCAGTGATAATGTATCTTAAGGGAAGGAAGAAATATGGTTACATCACTGGAAAAGTGAAAAAACCCGAGGAGGCTGACCCAGAATTTGAGTACTGGGAAGTCGAGAACTCGATGATCATGATGTTGTTGGTCAACTCCATGGAAGACAACACTGGATCTACCTATATGGGCTATGCTACGGCAAAAGAACGTTGGGATAATCTGGTTATGATGTATGTGGATCTAGATAACAAATCTCAGATGTATGAGGTTACCTTAAAGGGAGGAGAAGCTCGTCAAGGGAGTATGGGTGTCACCGAGTACTACAATATCTTAAAAGTACTTTGGCAGGATTTGGATGCATTCCATTTCCATACCTGGAAGTCCGCAGCTGATTTGAAACACTATAGAAGGATAGTTGATGACCAAAGGATCTTCAAATTCTTGGTTGGGCTCAGCATGGAGTTTGATGAGGTAAGGGGGAGAATTATAGGCCGAAACCCCTGCCCTCCATGGATGAAGCCTTTGTAGAAGTTAGAAGAGAAGAAACAAGGAGGGGAGTGATGGTGAAAGAAAACTCCAACACCTCAGGAACCAATTCTTTGCCACTAGAAGGAACAACACTGGTGACAAAGGAAGACATAGCAATGGCTGCCAAATTTAACAAACAAAGAGGGAAGAAGGATGACAAATTGGGATTGTGGTGCGACTTCTGCAAGAAGGCCCGGCACACAAGAGAGACATGCTGGAAGCTCAAAGGTAAACCTTCTGAATTAAGCGAACAGAAGGGGCAGAAGGCAGGAAACGCTGCTGAATCTGGAACTGAAGTATTTAGTGCAAAACAAATAACTTATATCCAGAAACTGCTAAAACTGCAAGCTAATGTAGCTGGCATTCCGGTAACTTTTGGCACTCAGCAAGGTAACTCTGAACTCCTCATTAATAATGTATGGATAGTTGATTCAGGGGCTACTGATCATATGACATGTCAATCATCAGTGTTTCAGACCTACTACCTGATTAAGGAAGGATTGGTACAGAGACAGGTTCACGGCTTAGCCAGCTCAAAGACTGATGTGGAAGAAATAAAGTTGTGGCACAAGAGATTGGGTTATCCCAATCTATTGTATTTAAAACGGCTACTGCCAAATAAAATCAATAAGAATGTCTCTGATTTTGAGTGTGAATCTTGTATTCTTGCAAAGAGCCATAAAAGCACCTACAAACAAAAGGTATACAGGCCCACGGAACCTTTCTCACTAATTCACAGTGATGTTTGGGGGCCATCTAAGATAAAAACAAGGACCGGTAAGAGGTGGTTCGTAACCTTTACAGATGACCATACAAGGGTCAGCTGGGTGTTTCTAATAAAAGAGAATCAGAAGTGGCTAGCGTGTTTCAGAACTTTTACAGATTGGTTGAGACACAATTTCAAAGCCAGATCAAAGTATTACACTCGGATAATGGGACGAAATACCTGAATGGAGTGTTGGGAAACTTCCTAAGGGAAAAAAGGATCCTACATCAAACTACTTGTGTGAATACCCCAGAACAAAATGGGATTGCTGAAAGGAAAAATCGGCACTTACTTGAGGTTACAAGGGCACTCATGTTTTCCATGAATGTTCCCAAATACCTCTGGGGAGAGGCTTTACTGATAGCCACATATTTGATCAATAGGATGCCTAGCCGAACTCTAAGTTTCAGGGCTCCCTATTCGATTCTGAAGGATAGCTTTCCAACACGCAGATTCACTATTGAACTGCCTCCAAGAGTGTTTGGGTGTGTGGTGTATGCCTACTCCAAAGGGTAGACAAAGCTGGACCCAAGAGAGCGGAAATTGGTATTTGTTGGTTATGCTGTCAATCAAAAAGGTATATATGCTATGACCCCACAACCCAGAAGGCCGTAACCTCACTTGATGTCATTTTTCTCGAAAATCAAGCTTATTTTCTTCAGGGGGAGAGTGAATCTGAAGAAGGAAATAAGTCAGGTAGTAATTTTTGGGATTTAGAGACTTCCTTGCTACCTAATATATCTGATGCCAGTTCACAGAGTGACACAGTCGTCTCCACCGAAGCTGGACCAGCAGAAACCAGAACCAGTACCAGTAGACCAACACACAAAAAGTTCTGGTGGTCGATCTCTAGCAAAGGAATTGAGACTCTATTCAAGGAAACAAAGAGGCAGTGCAATCCCGCAGGAAAATGAACCTATTCCTACAGGTACTTCTCTAGAAATCACTCCTGTTAATGTCTCTAATTAAGATATATCTGTTGTTACAGATCTAACGGAGACAGGAGACCTCCCGGGTGATTTCTACCTACCTATTGTTGTGAGAAAAGGCAAGAGAGCATGCACTCAGCATCCCTTAGCCAATCATATTTCCTACAAGAGACTGCCTGGACAGCATAAAACTTTTGTATCCTAGATTACAAAAGCATTCATACCCAAGGACATTGAAGAAGCAAGGGAAGACAAGGAGTGGGAACAGGCCGTGATGGAGGAACTAAGGGCTTTGGAGAAGAATGGTACTTGGGACATCATTAAGGACCCTGGAAACTTGAAAATCGTGGGTTACATATGGGTTTTCAATATCAAGTTCAGGGCTGATGGGCGTATAGAAAGAAGGAAGACACGTTTAGTGGCAAAGGGATTTACCTAGACCCGAGGAACTGATTACCAGAAGACTTTTGCCCCAGTAGCAAAGATCAACACCATACGAGTTCTATTATCGATGGCTGTGACTTTGGACTGGAAATTACAACAGCTGGATGTGAAGAATGCGTTTTTAAACGGTGATATAGAGGAAGAAGTGTACATGGATATCCCTCCAGGATTTGAAGGAAGTTACGGAGGTAAAAGGCTGTGCAGATTGAGGAAGGCTCTATACGGATTAAAACAGTCTCCCAGAGAGTGGTTTGAGAGGTTTGGCAAGGCTGTTAAGTGCTTTGGATACAAGCAAAGTCAAGCAGATCACACTATGTTCTACAAGAAATCTGCTGAAGGAAAGAAGACAATATTGATTGTCTATGTTGATTACATTATCATCACTGGAGATGACATATACTAGAAATCGAGAATCTGAAACAGAAACTAGCAAAAGAGTTTGAACTCAAGGACCTAGGACAACTAAAATATTTTCTGGGTATGGAGTTTGCCAGGTCAAGAGACGGAATCTTTGTGAATCAGAGGAAATATGTGTTGGACCTGCTAGCTGTTCTGGGATGCAGAGCAGAAGAGACGCCTGTGGAAGCAAATCTCAAAATGCAGCCAGCAGACTCAAGAAAAGTTGTGGACACTGAAAAATATCAAGGTTGGTGGGAAGACTGATTTACATATCTCATACCAGACCCGATATCGCATTCGCTGTAGGCTTACTAAGCCAATTCGTTGTAGGGTTCTAAGGTACCTAAAAAGGATTCCGGGACAAGGACTACTGATAAAAAGAGGACAGGGAATGGATATTGAAGTGTACACTGATGCAGATTGGGCTGAGGACAAGAATGACAGAAAATCCATCTCTGGATACTGTACTTTTGTTGGAGGTAATTTAGTAACCTGGCGAAGCAAAAAGCAAAGCATTGTAGCCAGGAGCAGTGCAGAAGCAGAGCTGAGATCATTGGCGTCAGGCGTATGTTAGGCTATATGGGTCAGGAGGTTGCTAAAGGAACTCGATGTTCCTACTAAGGCACCTATGGGGATTTATTGTGATAACACAGCAGCCATCTTAATAGTCCGTAATCCTGCCATGCATGACAGGACAAACACATAGAAATAGACAAGCATTTTATTAAAGAGAAGGTGGACACAGGAGACATATGTATCACCTATGTACCAACCTTGCAGCAAACAGCGGATATCCTAACCAAAGGGTTACAGCATGATCAATTCAACAAATTACTTCGCAAGCTAAAGATGGAGGACATCTACAAATCAGCTTGAGGGGGAGTGTGGAAAGTAAAGTGTGAACATAATCAGCTTGTTTAGGCAGGTTACCGTTACTCTGCTTTAGATGGAAAGTTAGTTGTACATTAGTTAGATAAATCCCTAGAAATTAGCTAGGACATTTGTAGAACTATGTTAGCAAAGCTGTATATATATGCTTGTAAACTAATGATACAATACACAAGAGAGAATACCTCTGATTTCAAGTCATGCTCATTCATCTATGCACACAGATCTAAGTCAAGCATAGAAGGAAAGATAAATTAACCATGCATACCACACGTTCTTGTGTCCTCTGATAACGTCCCAATCTGGCTTTTCGTCTTTCTTCACTTTCTCCGTCAACTTCCTCAAATTCTCCCCCCAAAAATGAAGCATCTATTTGTGCAGAAGCAGTTCAAATATTAAGAAGAAAATTGACGAGAAAAAGACAATTAGAGTGCAAAAACTAAAAGCCAACTTCGGCGAAAAATTTACCTCCAAATATTGAAGACAAATCGTTGACCATATTTGTGGCAGAAGAAGCTTTCTTTATACCAGATGAAGTCCCAGAAGACTTTCTCTGGATCACTTCAGGCTTTTTTCCGTTACTTAGATTTGCATCAAACAAAGGGTCCTAACAGGAGCATAAGGAGTCATAAAGAAGAATAAGCTCATTGTATTGCAGAAACAAGTAACCTTTAAACATTTTGTACTTACTGGATTGGTAACCCTCGACTTTGGTGCGCTACTAGACCGAGAACCCATGCTAAAAAAGGATTCTAAATCATCTGGACTCCTCTGTTGAGATTGCCAACCACCATTTTCAGCTTCTCTATATTTGCTAGATTTTGAACCTTGTGTACTCTTTACATCCTTAGAATTATGGACATTGGTGCGGGTATCAGCTTTATTATTTGACTTACCCATGGCAAAGGCTTCAAGCTCATCTATGGAAGATACATTGGGACTTTTAACTGCACCAAGAAATCATTTAAACACTACTGAAGAGATAAAAGACAAATGGCATGAATGAATATTATTTACTTTTCCATCTAAAGAAGTGGAAATTAACCTTTATCAGCCTTCAAAACTTGCCCTGGCCTCGGAGGTGGCGACAATGGGGAAGAAAATTTTGAGGTAGCAGTACTTTTTGAGCTTCCTGACTGACCGAGTTTACTGATTTCTTCCAGTGGGTCTACAAATGTAGAGTTTGTTTTTGTCGATGAGGTGGATTGAAACATTCCAAAAGGATCATCTGATGTATCGAATGATGATTTTGTGGTCCTATCACTGTCCCTGTCAAATATATAAGAATACTATGAAGACATTGATTACATTCACTTTGAGTGTCATAATCCACCAGCAATAATGCAGAACACAAAAAGGAGATGTAAGCAATGGATAAACATTATTACAAAAAGAAATAAACTTCTTCACTTGAAGTTACAACAACCACACATTGTTTAACCAATGAATGCAATGTTAAGCCCTTAAATTTGAGGTACTCATCAGTTTGTATATTCTACAATGCAAATACTTCAAAAATAAATCAGCTCTCAATCCCAACGTTTCATTGAAGCAAATGAATGAACTGCTAAAACATTGCATTAATATATATGTTGTGATCAACAATTCATATTAATAAATCCTCAACAATAACACTACCGTTTGGAATTAATATATACTTGCTGAAAGGGAGATATACCTCTTCCCAGAAGAACTACTCAAACCAAAACCAGGAATCAAATCATCAAAACCAACAGATCTGTTCTGACTAATCCCCTTGGATTTCAAACCAAAACCCCCCAACAAATCATCATCGCCTCCACTATTGTCGTTCGTATTAGAACTAAAAGATCCAAAAATATCATCATCGCCACCCCCATTCCTATTAGAACCAGAACTACTCAACCCACCAAATATATCATCATCAAACGACGCCGTTTTCTTCGAATTCCCAAACACAGAATCAAAATCAAACGACGACCCGACACTACCCTTACCTGTTTGCTTCAAATTCGTATCAAAATCCCCAAAAACATCAAACCCATCACCGGAATTTCGAGTCTTCGAGGATCCAAAGATCGAATCTTGATCATTAAAAAAAGACCCATTACCGGAATTATTCGCAGAAGTGGATGAATTATAGTGAGAAGCAGTTGAATTGTTGGTCGTGTTATTTGCCCTTCTAGTTGAGGCCATTGGGGCGGATTTGCCTTGGGGTTTCAGACCGTACCGTTCCGTTAAAACACCAAATTGGTCCATGATACGGTGAATTTGGGGAAACTAAGAAATGGGTTTTGGCGATCAGAGGATCAGGGTAAGAAAGGTTCCGACTTTGGTTGAAATTGCGGAGATTCTAGAGTGAAAGAAAGCTGTTTCCTTTTTTTCTTATATATTTCTTGAGGGAAGAACGAGTGAGTGGACAAGATTGCGGGAAATGAAGGATGAAGGAAAGTAGGAGGAGAGGATTTTCCGGGAATGTGTAAGAAAAAATTGGGAAAATCTGACTCTCACTCCTCTATTGGGAAGGTGGAAGAGCAAAACTCAGCGGTGGATGTCAATGTGGACGACACGTTTATTTTCAATTCAATTATTTGCATTTTTTTGTAAGTTGGGGCTTTAATTATTTGGAAGCCAAAAATAGCCAATTAAGTTTCTTTCATAATCTTAATTTTTTTAATTCTCTATAGTTTGCATATTTAAATTTTTTTTGACATATACTTGGCATATTTAAATTAAAATTGATCAAATAATCAAACAATATAATAGTTTCAAAAACTTGTACAAGAAAACACTCATTTTAAATAGAATTATAAAATTTTAAATTGAAAATGTATATGGATTAAAAATTTTATATAGTTGATGTATGTAGTTTTGGTTGTATTTTAAACAAAATTGTTGAAAACATTCAAATTTTGAGGTAATAACTTTATTGGTGAATATATAAGATATGTTTAGAAACCTATGCAATCAGATCACTAAATACCTTCAATAATTTTTTGGTCCTTGAGTTTCTAATATTTACTTTATCGATTTTCGACATATTTAAAAATGATTACCGTTAATTCTTTCATTAAATTAAGCTAACAGGAAGGTTGAAATGTCATTTTTACCCTTTCCATATGTGTATTAATGAGACACCAGTAAATTAAGCGAAAAGACTAGAGAAACCGGTAAATTAAGTAAAAGGATTGCATAGAAAACTGATAAATTATTTTCTTCTTAATCCATTAGCTTAATTTAATAAAAGGATTAACGACGATCATTTTTCAATATGTCAGGGACCGATAAAGTGAATATTAAAAATTTGATGACCGAAAAATTATTAAGAATAATACTAAGAAATGACATAAATTTTTACCCTTTATTTTTTTTATTTGTTCAACGTACCAAAAAATGTTTAAATGTATTAAAATATGTTGAATTTCTTAAGATTATACTGCTGAAGGTTTTCCACGTATGCTGATTACCCGTTTTAGAATTTATATTTAAACTAGTCCAAAGTCCACGGTAGCACAGATATTTTTTACAAACATAAACACATTAATAAATATTACTATATTTTAGAATTATATTTCAGAGTTGTTGGAATTTCACTACAATAACTAAAAAATAATAAGTATTTTTAAATTTTAAAAATGCATTTAATAGAATTAAAATTTATAGAAATTTGTGATTAAAAATAAATAAAAAAATTAATGAGATGTGGGAAATTATATTTTTTAAATGTTTGTGATTATTTTTAATATTTCTCGTGTAGATTTTTTTAAATAATTAAAATGATAATTTGAAAGGCTAGTTAATATTAAAAAGCATTAGGAAATAAAAAAAAATATATTTGAAAAATTATATCACAACACACCTAGAGCAATAGATACTATAAGGGCTCACTTGGTTGGGAATAAATAGAGAAAGAAAGTTGAACTTTTCGGAAAGTAGAAAAGCTTGTTTTGCTTGGTTGCATTTGTTATTTTAAATTCTCGGAAGTTAAACATTATACTTCCCTCATTCAAGGAAAGTTACTTGCCTAGCAAAACCTAAGTAAGTTGAACTTCCCTAATGAAGTTTAACTACATTGAAGTTCAACTACATTTGCTTTTATATCCCTCAATTTATTTTATAAAATATTTAATTGGTTGTTGGTGAGGACAATTATGTAAATATAAGTATTATTTTATTTACAAGAATAATTATTATTTTTCTACTTCCTGGGAAGTATAATTTAAAACAAGAAAAAAAATTATACTTTCTGGAAAGTAAATTCCCAATAAATACAACTTTTCTATGAAATGAACTTCTTGAAAATTCCATCAATTTGAACCAATGGAAGCCTAAGTGTTGACAATGATTTCAGATAAATAGCTAATAACACGATGAGTGATTCTCATACCAATCTTGTTTCATCAGCTCACTGTTTGCCAAAGAAAAAAATAATCCATACATCCAGAATTTACATTTTGAATCATCAAACTGTGCTTTATTTTTCTTTTGCTCTGCATCAATTTGTGGATTATTCTTATTCTTTTCTTGATGGCTGCATGAAAAAAAAATAAAAAGAGAAACATCAAAATAAGAAAGTAAAACGTTACGAGTAATTAACAAATCAATGAAAGCACCCACGAGGCGTTGGTTGAATTGACAATTCAACCCTCCTATGAAAGCTTGAACTTAGGTTCGAGTCCAAGGAGAGTCGCCTTCATAAGGGAGGAGCCATGTCTCTCGCTTCGAACTCGGATTAGTCTCGGTCAATGCGTCGGAGATACCGGGGGTTCAAACAAAAAAATAAATCAATGAAAGCATACCTACCCAATCCAAACACAAATATTTTATCGATTAAATCGAAAATGAAATCATATTGGATTAACCTCATATTGGAGATGCTCAATGTAACATCCCGGAAAAATTTTCATATTAAAATGAAGTCAAATAAATGTGTAAACAACAATATATAAAGGTATATGAAAAGTACACGTTGTGGGCACGACCATGCGTTCTTTCTGACCACCACACGTGTTGTGCTGATTTTGTGAAAAAAATATAAAGGTGTGAGGTTTGAAGAGGCAAGACTCTTCTATACTCTTCTATTCATTCCCAGCTGTTGTAAGTGTGACCCCCGAATTTAAATACCACTCACGTATACTTCCCTCCAGCAAGTGATACTTAAACCCAGAAATCAAGTTTTTACTTTAGAACCAATTTACAACCCATAATGAGTAATAAAAGTTGAAGGATATAAATCAAATCCGTCCTTGAAACCACAAATACATGTATATATATATATATATATATATATACAAAAATTTACAAAAACAGTTTTTCCAGGTTATAGAAGAAACATGAACCCTAGTGATTCTGTTTTCAATAATAACCCGGCAAAATTTCATTTAATTGAATGTTTGCATTTGTCATGTACATATACTGGAAATCAAACCCTAAACCAATGAGAGCTCTGCACACCTTGGTCCGTCTCCAGAAACTCCAAAATTCAAGCACTGTACACCTCTTGTTCAAAATACGATCTCAAAACCCTGCCGAGCATTGCAGGCAATAAATTGCATGAGTTTTAACTCAGTAAGCAACATAACCATAAAAAGGTTGACTTCATTCATTGACATGCAATTCCAAGCATAACATTTTCACACTTAGTATTCTAGTTTACATATAAAATTTGCCTTCATAAAGGTAACCACATTTGTGATTTCTTTGTACTTAAAAAGAGATTAGTGGACAGCAAGGGTGTCACGTTTGTGATTCCTTGTGAATCACGTTCATGATGCTCGGTTGCTTCAAAGTAAGATTTGGACCGAATGCCCATCTCGATCATGGTCCAATGAACCATGTTCGAGATGGTTCAATTTCTTTAACACTAAAGTTGACAGAATAGGCATCACGATCGTGGTTCAATGGACCTCGATCGTGATGCTTCCTCATTAGCAAAAGTTGGTCCGACAGAACAATCACCTCGATCGAGGCTCGATGAGTCTCGATCGAGATGGATCAGCATTCATCAGTTTTCCTTTCAGTATGTCAATCTCGATCGAGGTTGAATTCAATCACGGTCGAGATTGACAAGTCTCCACTTGCTTTCTTCCCAGCAGATCAGTCTCGATCGAGGTTGATTTTCAACCATGGTCGAGGTTGGTCTTCTGATTCAAGGAAATGCTCAACTTTGCTCAACAGTTAGCCAATTTTGTTCCAATCAATCCTTTGTTCCTTCATCTAAGGCAATTACATCATAATACCAACCTTAAAAACACTGCATCATATAAATACAACATCA
>CANYCX011468297.1:0-15478 GCA_948193385.1 Breynia disticha f. nivosa | reverse complement strand
AAAAATCATTGTTTTCGTCGTTTATATCCTATACAAATCCAAAGTTTATTGGGTAAAAACATTGGAAAGAAGAAGAGCTATTATGTGATGATTTGAATTGAAATTATGATATGAATTGTGTGATTTTAAATGAAGTTGACCAAGTTTTGTTTATGTTACTTACTGGGTTATATAACTCACGCAATTATATTGCCTGCAACGCTCGGCAGGAAATTGAAAGGTGCTGTATTTTTGCTCAGATTTTGGAGATGGATCAAGATGAACCGAGGTGTGCATGCACTTTATTAGATTAGGGTTTTCTTCCATATACATGACTATGTAAATATTGGCATGTATTGTATTTTGATAGGTTATTAATGAAATAGGAACATGTTGTTTCTTATTTCTTTTATAACCTAAAACAGTTGTAAACTTTGATATATTGTTTATGGAAACGAGTTTGGTTTCATTGTCCATCATTTATATTTTATATTGTTTATTATATTTTATTTTAAAATAGAAACTTGATTTCCGGGTTTAAGTATCACTTGCAGGAGGGAAGTTATATGTGAGTGATACTTGAATTCAGGGGTCACAAAGAGATAGCAAAGTTCATGGTTAGATGTCTACCTTGTTAGCAGATGAAAGCATAACATAAAGCTTGAGTCGAAAAGTTAAGACCATAGAAATTCTGGAGTGGAAATGAGAGAAGATAACTATAGATTTTATTGTGGGATTACTGGGAACGTTTAGACATCATGATGCTATTTGGGTCTTAATAGGCAGTTGACTAAATCGGCACATTTCTTGGCTATATGATGACATGATACTTTAGATAAGCTTGTGAATTTATATGTTGCTGAGATGGTGATATTACATGGAGTTCCTATGTTGTTTGTGTTTGATCGTGTTCGATAATTTACATTGCGATTCTGAAGAAGTTTAGAGGATATGATGGGTACCAGATTATGGTTTAGTACAGTATTTTATCCTCGGATTGATGGACAGTCTGATAGGACCATTCAGACAATTGAGGATATGATGAGAGCGTCAGTATAGGAGTTTGGAGGCAATTAGGGTGATCATTTGCTGTTGATCAAGTTTGCATACAATAATAGTTATCATTTCAGCATCGACATAGCACTTTATGAGGGTTTCTATGGAAAACGATGCCAGAGTCCAGCACACTGGGATGTTAAGGGTTTTTGACAAATAGAGGGACCAGAGTTGGTTTAGTAAACTCTTGAGAAAGTTAATATTGTGAAGAGATGTATGCAAGCAGCTCAAGAGAGACGGAAAAGCTATTTTGATAGACATCATTGGGATATAGTGTATGAGGTTAGAGATAGATTTTTCCTTAGGGTTTTGCCTTGGAGAGGCATGATCAGATTCAGGTAGCGAGGAAAGTTGAGTATGAGGTATGTAGGACCGTATAAGTTTACTAACAGACTGGGATCACTTGCATACTAACTTCAGCTACCGGAGGAGTTATCCCGACTCTATAATATTTTTCACGTATCTATGTTAAGGAGGTATAGATTCGACCCCAGTCACATGTTTAAGGCACCAGAGTTAGATATTTCAAAGGAGTTATCCTACGAGGAGGAGCCTGTAGAGATTCTAGACAAGCAGGTTAGACAGTTACACAAATAGGAGATACCTATGGTACTCGTAAAATGGAGTTTTCACACTTAAGGAAGCTACCTAGAAGGTGGAGAGTGATATGCGAGAGTAGTAACCGTATCTGTTTCTAGAGTCAGAGGCTTGATGAATTTGAGGTTAGTTTCCAAGATAATGTTGCTTAAGCGTGCATACTAAGTTTAAATACTAACTTAAGTAGAATACTTAAGATAAATTTAGAGTTTAATGAAACCTAACCTTGTTTAAATTTTGAGGACGAAATTTCCTAAGGGGGAGAATTGTAACGCCTAAAAATTGTTAGAATTAATCTATGCAGAAAATAGTTTAAAATAGAATCGTATTGGAATGAAAATTAGAAAGTTGTTGAAAACAGCAAATGAGCACATTCGTGGGACAACTGTGCCAAAGGGCATACTCATCCTTATTGAAAAAGTATCAGCACGATCTCGTGTACGAGTAGAATAAAACTCATGCCAATGACAGGACTTCAAGCACGACCCGTGTTAAGGGCATGTCGGCTAGGAAATTTAATATAGAATACTATTTTATTGATAAACATAAATGAACAAAACAAAATATATGAGAAAAACATAAAGAAAACCCTAGAAATTGCTAGAGTGATTGAGAACAAGGAGGAAACACAATTCTTTATAGAATTGGGGCTGAAAACACTAAGGTAAGCATCATAGACTCATTTTTGAGTAAACTTATGGATTATGGTTGTGAAGAATTTTGGAAATGAAAGGCAGAGCCAAATTAGATGTGTAAATGGTGTTAGTTAGTTGAATTAAGGTTAGCTGAACTCTTATGGATGATTTAGGATGCTTAAATTGAGATGGAAACAAAAATATGAGAATCAATGCTTAGATTTAAAAGAGGAAAATTAAAGAGTATTTATTTAAAGGCTAGAATTGAAGTTTAATTATGTGGAATGAGTCAATTGTCAACTTTGTATGTTAATTATTTGATAGGAGGTGATTTGTGAACTTTGGAATGGAGTTGAGCCACGAGGTAGACATCCTGTATTTTTGAGGTAAGTGTCGTTTCAACATACCATTGTTTGTCTTGTACATATATGGTTAATCATACATGTGTAATGTGAAATTGTGTTGAAATGGTAGTTCAAATGTGTCTAAAAAGGACTTGTTTGAATCTTGATTGTTATGGTTGTGCTTGTATGTGTTTTTGAGCTTATGTACTAATGTGATAATGATATAAGATTACTTGTGTAAGCATGAATTATTGAATTCTATCTTATATTGATATGATAGAATGTTTATGCTCCCAATGATGAACTATACTATGTTCTTATGATATTGTGTCTTTATGCTTTTGAGTGGTAACTATGCTATGTGCTTGAATGATGATATATCCTTATGACATATGTAAAAGGTATGCATGTGCACTTGATGAGAGGAATTAATATTATTACGACAATGTGTTACCATTGACTATGCTTATGATGTATTGTATGCATTTGATGGATTTGATTAAGATTGGCCATAAAGAATACATTTGATTCCGGACGAGAGCTCGATGTTGGGCTAGGCCAATGATGATTCCAAGTGAGAGCTTGATACCAGTTGGGTTGAGGATATTCCAGGCAAGAGCTCAATGCTGAATTGGGTCAGAGGAAAAAAATAAGAAAAGAAAACCCTGGGGCATATCGTATGTGATTGCATTGGCATCGTATTAGCATTCCATAATGCATTCATATATAATGCTGATGTCATGGAAAGTGTTTAGATGTTTAAATGCTTATGCTATTACTATTTGGTTGCTAAGTTACTTGATATTTTGTTTGTGAGATGTGCATGTGTGATATGGCTTGGCTATATTTGCAAGCATGCATTGTATAAATTGGATAATGATATGTTAGTTTGGAGTGTAGTTACTGTTTTTATGGTATCTGAAAAATACCATCTATGGTATGGTTATTGTAAGTTTGTTTGATGCCTTGTTTTCCATAAAATGAATGTACAATATGCAAAACTATAGGTCAGCATGCCCATCTTGTTGAATAGCATAACCTATAGCACTTTCCACGGCTTGGGTTGGACAAACACACTATGAAAATTAAACTAAAGAGCACACAACTTGAAACACAACCTACATTAAGTACTTAATCAATTAATTAAGTAATAACTTTCATAAGATGCATTTCATTAACAATCTCAATAAGCATCGTCCTAATAATCAACTAATTATCAACATTTTATCAACATAATGCATTTTATAATAGAAACATACACATATTATTCTCATATGATCAACAATAATTCAAAAACTACATTCTCATTATAACCTCAATAAGTCATGCACATAATGAACATGTCAACTTTGCTATTTAACATAAATTTACTTATTAGATAAGCAATATTTACAACATTTACAATATGCACAACCATATACAAAATTCATATCTATTTACATGAAGAGATAGAGAAGTTATCGAAGAGATTAGTTGTCCACTTGAAGGAATAGACTCTAACTTCTCTTATCATTTTGTGTTGAACCTGAAATCAAAATGCGCATTTTTTAGTTGCAAAGCTTAGGAAGTAATCAATATACATAATTTGATCAATAAATCATATAAACATATTCGTTTATGTATTTAAACATGTGATAGCATATAACATTAACATTCATTTGCATTCATATACACAATTTTTTCACCTGTCGTCTACAAATTTCTAACCGTCATCTACAATTTCCCTTGCAGTATCTCATTGTCATCTACATATTACCCATGCAAGTGCCATCTGCCATCTACATATTTCCCATACACATTTCATATAACCCATACACATGTCCAACTATCTTCTATATTTTTCCAAGCATCATCTACAATATATTTTTCCATTCAATTCCAAAAACATACATCATATTTGAAAATTTGCATTTGAGTAAATAATATGTCTCAAGTTTGTAGCATTCATCAAATATTGCATTTAACTTGCATATAAAACCATTAATATAATCTGTATTATTCTAAGTTAGAATACTTACCTATTTAGCTAAATTTGTGAAGCTCAAAATTAAAACCATTTCTGATTTTAATTTCAAATCTCAAAATATAAAAACATTTATCCAAACCTTCCGAACAGTTGCAATATAAACATGGATATGTAAAAGAATTATTAAACAATAAATGTGAAATGAACAAATGAATACACTTCTTTTACAACATCTTTTCAAAATCATCCATGTTTGTCATTTACGTGCTCGAATCCTCCTACAGCAATGCTGTTATACCTGCACAATCATTTAAAACAAACAAAAGAGGTGAGTATAAAGATATACTCAGTAAGTGTAAAACCAATTTAAGTTTAAATGAAGTGTAGGGGTCCAGTTAGCACAGACGTGCTGATGAACACGAGGTCGTGTTCATCCCCAATAGTCAAATACTATATTGAAATCCAAATTCATTCATATTCAACTTTAATATCCAACACAGTGACGTGCTGGTTAGTGCAACGAAGTACTATTTTCGGAAATGCCTATTCAATTCGTGTTTTAAGGTAAATTTAGCATATAGCCATCTATACCTTAACTTCTTTGTCAATATAGGCTATTTCCTTATTCTTATCATAAAGAGTTACATTCTTTTAGCACACAGGACATTATACGTCTTATAGGTTATGTATATATATAAAAGCACCAAGCTTAAATTACATAACCATACCAAATAACGTAAAAGTTGAACACAGCAATGCTCATATGATAGCACACAACTTTTCATTAATAATCAAATAGGATAGCCACACAAGCAATACTAATCACACAAATATATATCACATAACTATGCATAATCTACACATGGTAGCAAATATAACCACACAGGTTATCATCCACACAGGATAGCCTATACGAACCACATAGGTTCTATATCCACACAGGATCAAAATCATATCATTATACATATATGAATGTAAATGTATCATATGAAATGCTAATGCAAATCCACACAAGATGTACCTGGGTTTTGCCCACCATCGCACACAACAGTGGGAATCCTCTAACGCACACAGCAGAGGAATGACACACAGCCTGAGCACACAGCACTGAGCGTATAGCTCGTAAATACGAACCGTACACAGCTCAGTCCAGGACAACACATAGCAAGTCCTCATCCACACAGGAAAAGTATTGCCACACAGGCTTGTGTCACACATATGTTTATACAATACGTGAATGAATGAATGTCATTTATATCATATCAGCACACAACGTAGAAATGACATTCGCATGATTATCCATAATAAGAATGACATTCGTTCCAGCACACAGTATAAGAATGACATTCATATCAGCACACAGCCTAGCTCACAACACAGATCTCACAGAGCAAATCATATACCACACAGGTGTAAATATATATCATTCTTTCCAATATATCAGCACACAACATTAAGAAAGCATGACTACAACTCACATAGAGTATACAATAAAACAATACCACACAGGCATTCAATCAATATCATATCAACATTTATCAATGGAAAACATATATAAAGTTTCCATTAGCCAATTCCAATTGTCAACAAAGAATCAATCATGGATTCAATCAAACATATCCATGACAATACTATGTCAACGTTTAATCATAACATCTCATTTTCATTATAATATCATTAAGTCATCCAATCAACATGTAATCAATCCATTCCACTCATTCATTTTCACTAATGATCAATACGATATAGAAGAAATCAATCATAAAGAACATCAACCATATGTCCATTAGACATAACCATTCTTTATTTCATTCATAACTAAACAACCATATCAAACATGAACCAATCATAAATCAAACAATCATATTCTCATTTTCATTTAAATTCATCTAGAATCTCTCAAACTCAACATTTCATTATAGGCCATTTCTATCTAAATAGAAAGATGCCTAAAACATAATACGAATCAATATGTAAGTGTAAGAACATTTAGATTTAAACATAAAACACTTACCTTGAAAAGCAGCAAAAGCTAGAAGCTAACACAGCTCAATCATCATTTCTCAATCATAAAGATCCTCCTGTATGTAATTCATCACATACAAATCATTAACACTCATTTACCACATTCATTCTTACTTAAAAGAATCAAAACAAACATTTGTCAACTTAAAGTCAACTATTCTTCCTCATTTCCTTATAACCTCATCTTACTAAAATCTATCCATTTCAAGTATACATCTTCTAAATCATCTTCCATGATTTCATTCAAGTTCCAAGCACGTAATAGCATATGATTCTAGCAATAATTTTCCATTCAAACACATGTAACTACTAAGGTTTACAATTCCAGCAGTAAACCCTTTGTCAAACCTAAATCATTTCCTCGATCTCTCACTCTTTTCATCAAGCTTGCACCATAAAAACATCCTAACATATACAAGCCATTAATTTCATGTTCTCTGCATAATTAACATCATTTCCAACAACCATAACCTCACATATCAACTACACAAAAGCAGTGGAGTCAAGGCATAAACCTTATGTAAACCTTTACACAACTTACCTTGTTGATCTATGATGATGGTTGCAAGAATTCAATCCCAAATCACTTCCTTCTAGCTTAAACCCAAGTTTCCTCACTTTTCTGCCCTTCTTTCACGTTCTTACAACAGCTGGGAATGAATGGAAGAGTATAGAAGAGCCTTGCCTCTTCAAACCTTACACTTTTATATTTTTTTTCACGAAATCACCAATCCACGCGTGGTGGTAAAAACACTGCGTGGTCGTGTCCATAACATGTCCTTTGTGTCCACCGAGCGTACTTCCTAATTCAGCATTTTCTTCAATTTTCTTTGGCGATTTTCTATCAACTTACTATCAACCCTTAATCAACCTTGATATATTGATGTTTAAACATTTATTTTTCATAATTTTACGGCAAAAAATTCCCGAGATGTTACAAAATTACTCAGAGTTCCATAGACTCCAATCTTCATATTATTGTGTAGATTGTTGGCTTATATATTAAATAATAATCTTTATAATAAAACATTATTCTCAATACGATTCTTATTATATGTAAATGCATAAATATGCAATTCTTCCTCCAACATCATTTCAACACTAACAAGTTCTCACCATTTCTTTATTAAATCTCTAAAATTTTATAACAAAAACTTGAAATCTCAAAAACGGAATTACCTTCTTATAGCTCTCCTTCCCTTATCTCTTCTCAATAATTTTCTCTTTCCTTTGGATCCTTTATGTTTAGAAGTAATAGGGTTTTGTTTCTTAGAAGATTGTTTGGTTTTTAAGAGAGTTTTCTCTGTTATTGAAAACTATTATGTGCTAATTTTTAAGTCTATGCCACATCCTTCTTGGTTTATTTCTAATTTATACAAGTTTTACATTACATTTTTTTTTGACTTCTTTAACATTTAATGATTCTAGGTAATATTTGAAAGAATTACCTTATTGCCCACAAAAGCAACAACCTCCTATTAATGCTGTACATTCTCCCATATGTCTCCTCCGACAGTGTGGGAAGATATATCTTATTGGTACTGGAGTTGTAAAAACACTACTGTATCCTCTACCATATCCACTCCCAAAACCCTACCATATGACATCTAAGATTGGGATGAATGAGGCCATGGTCCCGTATAGTTTTTGTGAGTAATATAAGTTAAAGAATATTCTACTCTCTTTCCAAGTTTATTGGACTCCCCCTCTTCTATATCTCTCGTTTTCTGTCCCTCCTTTCCATTGTCTTCCTTTAGTAAACCCTTAAATCCCACAATTTCATCCCCTAGAATCACTTAGATCATTAAGTCTAATCTATTTATCTTCTTTTGGATTTTTATATCTAATCCGTCCTTATACCTCTTACATTTATCTCTCTATGTAAGAATCATGGCTGAGGCTTAATATGATAGTTTTCGTAATTTCACTTTATATTAGGCCACTGATATGTTTTCTTGCTTAAAACTAGGAATTCTTTCTATTTGGCATTTGTATGTATATTTGACATATATATTTTTCTAAATTACCTTAAGAAATCCCCCCAAGTAAGTATTGGTGGATAAGCATTTGTATTAAACATTGTCTCTTGCCACTCATATACATCTCTTTGTAATAAAGATACTGTAAAATCTAACATGTCCTCTGGAACGCATCTCATCATATTGAATACCCTTTCTATTATTTTCACCCATGTCTCTACCACTACTATATCTACTATGTCTTGTAACTCAACTGCACCCGACTCATTCAACTCTTTAAAAATCTTATCCTTTACAGATATAGATTTATGGGTTAGTTTTTTTAGTTGGGAAGTATCAGGGATTTGTTGGAACATATGGTTCATAATATGGTAGGGCATATGACATCTTAATAAGTTATAATGGATCAACTGTTCCTTCTCTCTCTTATGAATCATGCATATATGTCATGATTCCTATACATGAAAATGGAAAGAAATTCAAAGAAACATTTCACACAATTGAAAGCACATACTCATATCATGTATAATGCATCTTCTTTATGCTCCTTAGTGATCATTTCCCTCCTCTGATACAAAAATATAATAACACCCTAAACTAACTATTCCTTTATATCATGTAATTAACATTTGCATTAGAATTTTAATCTTTTCATTATAATGAGCATACAATAAAAGTAAAAAAATTTCTTATTCATTTAAATTTCATTCAATTTTTATTTACTTGTTAACTATATCTAAATCAATTCTATGCCTTTTTATTTATGAATATGACCTTAAACACGACCTATGTTAGTGTAACACGTCTCATAAGCACAACCCCATGTAGAGTAATACGACCCTTGTGGTACTTTTCACGACTCTTGTGTTGATGGAACATTTTTGTCCAAAAAAATTACACATAATTCTAAGGTTGTTGTCCATTCCATATCCTATGTAAATGACCATGACCTACTCGTGGCAATTTACACAACCGATGTTGGACAAACATACTATGAAATTACATAGAAGATCGACAACACAGCTTAAAATAAAGCATATGTTAAGTACTTAATAAATCACTTCAACAATAACTTTCATAATATGAATTTCATTAACATTCTCAATAAGCATCATCCTAATTATCAACCTTTTTGTTAGTATAAGCCTTAGCCCAATACATTGTTTGTAACCTTTATTATTGAGTAATAAACTTATGATGCATTATTTTATCACTTCATGTATTGACCTATGGTATATGTTTGATAAAATATCCAAGAATGTTATTCAAGCGCTTGAGGTATCAAGGTTGAGGACCTTGATCGTATAACCTAGAAGTTATGATATTAACATTCTAAATATCCCTAGTTGCTTGTTTCTATAGGAATAAAATGAATTAAGACTAGTATGTACTTTGTAAGTGATCATGTCCTACGGGTCACAGTTATTTAGGATATCTAGCAAAGTGCATAACTACAATGTAAGACATTGTATTTGGAGAGCGACCACTATTTACAATGTCAAATATTATTCTTAGAATGAAAATTACTATGTCTCTAGTTGAGATTTTTCGTGTACTTTGACATACGCCTAATGTGGTCGTACAAGGTTGAAAAGTATGAGTATGATTGGGTATGTTAAGAATCACAAGTAAAAGCATGAGTGAAATGAAGGGATTGACTCTCTCATAAAAATTAGAGCAGATATCACTGGTCGCTTGATAGACAAGATTGGGAAGAGTGTGGCCGCACTCAAATGAAATGATTAGGTCATCTATTTGAACTTATCAATTTTGTCATAGAGATCAAGAAAAGTGATGTAGACTAAATAAGGGTGTTAGCAATATGTCTTATGCTAATCATGATATCGGAGGTCAAGGGATGTATTTGAATTGTAGTAGGGCTATTGACACCGCTCATCAGCTATTTAATTTAGGGTGATCATAGTGTCTTAATAGAGAACGCCTGTGATTTATAAGTTGTTAAACTCATTACCCTTATTAAATAGTCTTACAAATCGCACATGGATGACAAAAAAGTAAAGAATATTTTTTGTTTTTCACTTTAGGTCATAATCTGGCTATTAGGCCAGATCGGGTATTTGGGCCAAGTTTGGTAATTGAGCCCAACATGGATGAGAAATAATATTTCTTACATGATTTTAAGACAAAGATTATTTATTAAATATGATGTCTTAAATGGAAATATGTAAGAAGACAAGAGAGAGAAAATTTAGGAAGCAAGTCTTAAATTAAGACAAGATTAATGTGGAATAAATTAAAAGATAAAATCTTTTATTTTTCACATTAAGGTCACAGCATTGAGGGAGTTTTTCTAAGAGGAATTTTATTTTAATTAAAGGCTTAACAAAGTCCTAATGGCATTAGAATTGTTAATTGGTTTAATGAACAAAAACTCTTATCTTTAAAAGAACTAAAAACCCTAATTTTTGACATACTAGTGCCATCCCTCAAACACCACCACCAAGCTGTGAGGTTTCCACAAAAGTCAAGAATGATTTAGGGTTTCTAAGAGAGAGAAGGTGAGTTTAAGAGGCAAGGCCATTGGCAGATCAACATGGTGTTCTTTCTCACACAGTTTCCACATCCGATTGATGAAATAAGATGATTAGAATTCTTTTTGTCCTAGTACACATTTCCATTTAATCCGCGTGGTAGTGTTGTAGAGAAATCACGTTTGTGGTTCTATATCGGTGTCACAAAGGTCGTCTCAGAATATTTTGAGACGGTAGAAAACTTGGTGATTGCCGAAATCATATACAACCAAGAAAGAAAATAAGAAAGAAATGTTCTTTTCATCAAAGATTTAATTTTTATGTCACCTAGTAATCACCCTTGTGTATATATGTACTATGCACATTTTTTATGTGATTCTTGGGCGGCCTTGACGTGTTTTAAGTGTATTTTTGCTGTCATAGATGTTAGGACATGTAAGAAAACCCAACACTGATATCAGAGCGGTCATCATAATCAATTAATGCATATTTAAACAAATCGGTGAGCTAGTTTGTTAAAATTTGGGGTTGAATGATTTGGGCAGTAAATGAGGGTTTATATCTGAATTAAAATAGTAGGTTTTATATATTTTTAATCCTAATTATGGCTGGTCATGTGTTGGTATAGTGTTTATTTCATAAAATACAAAACTAGGTCGATAATGTGATTCTTAATGACTATTTTAACATAGTTTTTTATCAATTATGCCTAAATTGATTTTATGACATTAGGAGGGGCTAGAATACCTTGAAAACGTGAAATTGGGGTTAGGTTTTACTGTTTATAGTTTTAATTTTAACCTAAAATAATAAAATTCCTAAGCTAGGTGTTTTTGGAAGAATTAATGGACTAGTTAGACTATTTAATTCTTAGGAAACTAAAAGGACCTGAAATGGATTTTCTGAAAATTTAGGGACCAAATGGAAATTTGGAAGTGGAAATTTTGTGTGTGAAATTTCAGATTATGTATTTAATTTTTTGTGTGATTAAATGCATTCGTGTAGTGTTACACTTATTTTGATATTTGTGTAAAATGTACAAGAGAAATTGAGTCATTATTATTTTTCGCACGAAATAAATTTATGTTGTCTTGTGGGCTTAAGTACATTCATTCAATGAATGATTTTGGGCTTGGCCCAAGCCCATCATTGGGTTAACTCAAGGAGCCCAAAGGCACAATTTCTCTTAATGGCTTGGGCTTAAAAACTTAAAACGGATTTGTCATGTTTAGGGTTGCATTTCATCTTGTTTAAGCATGTGGGCCTTCAGCCCAGTTGTGTGTTAGAAAAATTTTGTATGTGATGAATGGTTTGCATGGTGCATTCATGGTCCTATTTTATTTGGGTTGTAAAGGCTTTTTGAGCCAATTTATTGTTTCGGTTTGTATAGTCCTACTGAGGCTATTTCATTAGACTAGGTTTAGTATAGACTTAGTATCAAAATGGAGGTCCAACCTAGAAGAAATAGATTCCAGACGTGGAGGCCTAAGATGGAAAGATGGTGAGCCCATTGGAGATGGACTTGAAGCCTAAAGACTGTACTATGTAATAGTATAGGAAGAGTTTTAGGTTTATTGGCCCATGATTGCATGTTTACATTTCTTCACTTAGAATCATGCATGATATACGTTGATGAATGTTTGCGAACTCTTATCAAAAGTCAAATCCATGTTTGCCATGTTAAGCCGTTGAATCAAACAAGCTTAATCCCAAAAATAGTAAGTCAAGCAAATTGCCTTCCTAAACTAACAACCCATCAAGGGATCAAACATCAAAGCGTGGGTCATGCCAAAGCTAAGCACGTTAGATTTTCTTTGTGAGGTGGGGCTAAGATAGATGCTATCTATGCTGCCATTCGAGAGTGGGGGTAGATTAGTGTCATAGTTAGCACGTTAATTCTAGGTTTGGAGTTACATGGGTCTGTGATGGTGCGTTGGCTCTAGGCAATTAATGGGAAGCGCGCCAACACAAAAGTGTTAGTCCCATTAGAAATTGAGAGTCATCTTGGGGAAAATCATTGGATGGATTACTACCTAAGTAGCCTAGCCTTTAAAGAAGCGAAAAGTGGATCTCGATCCCACGAAACGCGTCTGACCGATGTCTACCGAACGACTAGATCAGTGTAGTTTTACTACGAAAGTATGCTTCCCATGATCGAATCTCATGAGGAATAGTATACTTAAATTGATTCGATGCTAACAAGAAAAAATATTAAAGCAATAAACATTGCAATTGTTGGTTTTAGAATAGTTGAACTAAGACTAAATATGTGATCGGTGTATAGTAAGCGCACTAGATCGGTGTAGTTTTACCACAGAAGTATGCCTCCCAGGATCGAATATGTCGAGGAACGTCGTATATATCAATAAATTAATGATTTCTGAGAATTAAAATTAAAGACTAAATGAAAATGAAGATGAAAGCTGAAACAATAAGTAAAAGTGTTGGATCTTCCTAGACTTCAATAGACTTGCACTAGGTTTCTTAATTGGATTGAGGTCAATGATGGTGTTCTCGCACTTTCATCAATAAGAAGTCACTTTCAGGATGCTCAAAATTGCATCCTTAAGTCTAGCAAGTGTTCTACATTTGTGATACACTAAACTAGGTAAGAGAATAATCACTTAGGCATTTCATCGAACACATCAAGGTCAATTGGGGTATTTCTATCCAAACAAGCACTAACCTTATTTGATTAGCCTTCCTAAACCTATGCTTTTACAACTCCATAATAGGATTACTAGAATTGAATGATACAAAAATTGCAATCAAATGTCCTAAGATAGCAGTCGATTTGTTAAAATCTAATGCAAAACAATACTAGTCTGTCAATACTATAGATTATTTACATGAATTAACTAATTACTTCACTCTTTCTATCGCAATCGCAACATGTACGTTACAAGCAATCAATCACAATATGTGGGTACTATCATTCATCTATCAACACAATTAAATGGACAACAGTTAAATCCTAAACACAATATTTTTATAGCCTCCTTTTCAACCCTAGTCAAGTGTTGTAAATGACCCAACTTAACCCAGCCAAATTGATGCCATTTTAGACTATATAATGTGAGTCACGAGTGAGGCATTCCAGCCCCAAAACGACACTTTCTAACGAAAAATTTAAGCTATTTCAATTATCATGTTTGGCCACTTTTCATGCTCCATTCGTGGTTCAATTCCATCACGTTCACTATGGATCTTCTGGATCATTTTAAGTTGCCAATATTGGAGTCACGAATGCCCCAATTGAACCCTCAAAATGTGGTTCCTCTTTTTCATGATCGTAACTAGTATCTTACACAACTTTTACCTAACAAAGTCAAGTCACATTTGAGTCCATTTGAGTCCTCATTCGTGATCATGGTGAGTCACGTTCGTGACTAACCTTTTAGATCCATTTTGCAACTTGAAAGGAGAGTGACGAGAAACCTTCATTCGTGTAAATTCAGTCACGTTCGGGACTCAATGGTTGCTCCATCTTTGCCTCAAATCATTGCCACGTTCAAGGCCAAAACGTGTCCCAAAAGTGGTGCAAGTGAGTCACGAACATGACTCACTTTCTGGACCAATTCTCCAGCCAAAATTGTGAGTCACGAATGCCCCAAGTTCAGCTTCAAATGTGACTCATGGATAGTCACGATCATGACTCCAATTCTGTCCAAAACTTGCTCACCCGAATGAATTACGTTTGGCAATTTTTGCACCCTCATTCGTGGTCCACTTGGTCACGAATGTGATCGTTATTCTGGCCATCATTTTCACCATTTCCATGAGATCTTGTTTGCTCATTCTTCTTTCCAAATTATGGCCCCAAATCACTAGCAATTTTGAAATGATCTTGGCTCGCAAAATCATCCATAACAATCACTAATTCATCTTTGAATACATCTCCATTTTATTGCTTGCAAGGCCACAATCTTGATGTCCCTTTTTGCCATTGTCTTGAGTCCCGAACTAAGCTCAAGGTCTCACAATTTTATGCTTTGAAATGCTCCTATTCAATACATAATCATTTCCATCCAAATCTTGGCAAAATTCCTGCATTCTTGGACGCACCTAGATAAAAACCATATTTGATCAAAAGCTTTGATAATAACTAGTTTTATCTATTGAAATATATGAAAAATCACCATAAAATGTATGAAAAGGGTGTGTATAAATGGTCCTATCAAACTCCCCTACTGTGACGCCCAAATTTGAATATTATTTCATAATTAATTACCTATTTTCCAAAGAAACTCAAACTTGAACATCATTATTTTTAGAAGATATTATTTTAATTTAAAATGTAAGAAAATAAAATGAGAGGAAATAAAATTAAATTCATTTAAAATAAATACATATTTTTCATTACTAAAACATTTCAGAGTTTGCGGAAATCCAAGCCCATATGTTA
>CANYCX011467836.1:0-24888 GCA_948193385.1 Breynia disticha f. nivosa | reverse complement strand
GAATAGTCATAACTATTAGTCACAGTTTGACTCTGCCACAGTACAACATGCTTTTCGGGAAGCCAACGAATGTGTCAATTGGCTGGCTAAACATAGCTTATTTTGCAGTATAGATAGTGACACTTCACATTATATTCCTATGGGTCTTTCGAGGCTATTGTACTATGACTCTTTGAGCCTTTCATTTAATAATATTCATAATCTCATTGCATCATTGCAGGTTCAACCTAGTTGATTCGGTAATGGTGTAATGTCACTCACTTATGGGTTCAGCCTAGCTGATTCGACAAGTTAGTGGGTATGGGCATTCCATTTCAAAAAAAAATTCAGAATAAATTAAAAATTTTTGTTAATCCTTTACCTATGACGTGCAGTTCATCTATTATCATTTACTTTACACAGTTTACATATCACGCTAGTTAAAAACTTGTATTTTATCATTGCAATCCTATTGTACGACCAACACATGTGTCTTTACTCGTGTAGTTCAAAAAGACTTCAAAGCAATTACATGGTTAACTACACGATTGAGTGAGCATGAATCTTAACCCGTGTAATGTAAATGAGCTTCCAGAAGATTACACAGTTAGGTATGCATCTTGCCAACTTGTGTCTCATTCTATGTAATGTCATATGAAGTTTCAAAGAATTACACAATTTGTTACATTATTAGGTTTGCTGGTGTCTTTGTTCGTGTATTGCAAATGGGAGTTTAAGAGAGTTACACGGTCTATATTGTTAGTATTTTTGCTCGTAGAATGCTTTGGAACCCTAAATAACAATAGAAGAACAAGAAAAATAAGAAACAATCATTGATACTTGACCACGTCTATTCAAAGAAATATTGATTCACATTATAGAAGTCATAAACACACAATATATATATACATATGACATATGCACTATATACAAAAAAGGAGGAGACAGAGAAGGTAGCTGGAAGCTTCAACCGACCGACCTGAAAGACCGACCTGAAAATCTCATAGAATGCAAACACATTCTACTCGAAGAAGCTTTCTAAACCAAAAAATATTAACAATTTAACGAGTCTAAACTCAATGAATATAGTTCACCAATGTATAATACCAAAAGAGAAACAACTCTATATATATCAATCAATAGAGATAATTTTTCATATCTAATGATATCACTTTCAAATACAATCTATCAATCAATATTAACTTATGTTTTCGAACTTTCTTATGTCAATCTTAATGAATATCTTATAAAACTTACTAATAGTTACCTACAATTATTCTGGTATCAAAATTAATAAATCATAATTCATTTTCGTTTGTTCATATCAATTAATCATATCACCTGTATATCTCAATCATATATACTTATTGTAATACCATCTGTATCATATAAATATTAATTTGTAATATATTTTTTTGGCTTTTGAAAGAGCATATCGAATTTTTTCCCTTCTCGTAAAACATGTAATTTGGTTTAATTATTATTACAACTAAGGGTGAAAGCCAATTACTTATTGAATTCTGCATAACTTAAAATTAAAATTAAACCTATCCATCAGACATTATGAGTTTTAAATTAAGATTTACTTTGACTAATTTGAATTAAGACATTAGTTTAGTTGACTCGAGTGGGACCTACTCAACTATTTGAGCTTAGCCAATATGGTTTTAAATTTAATACAAACAAGTAGAATATGGTAACTAGAATCCTCTATTTACTATGCCCTTTATATTTCAAGAAAATAATTAATTTACTAAATATTATTCAAAAGAAAAAAATATATTAACAAATGTTCTGAAAAAAAAAACATTATATTTGAATAGGTTTTGATGTGAAGAGACACTGAAGAAGTTCTGGTTTCTATAAAGCTAAAGAACTTTTAGCAATTGAATCCATTTTTATATCCTCTCAATTTCTTTTACGAAGAATTCAGGTATTCAATTGACATTTCGTATGTGTTCTTATGTTTCTCTGATGATTATTACAAAATGAGATTATGCTCATATGCTATTATTTGGAGCACAACTTTCTCGTAGATCTATTTGTTTATGCATATTAATTATTTTTTTGTTCATAGATAGCATTTTTACCCCTTTTTTTCCTTTCAATTTCATTGCTTTTAATCAACTGTAACACAAATTAATTTGCAGGATTCTAAGTAAAATCAATGGCTTCAAATGTGAATGGAAGTCATTCTAATTTTGGGGCAATTTCTTCTCCTTCTAGTGATGCTACAATACATTTTGAACAAACTAAAGAACCATCCTTTCCTACTCAATCATTTTACTCTTTTGAGGATTCAAAGGCTTTCAATGCATATAATTCCTCTTTAAGGAGCCAACAAAACCCAAATATACATTTTTCTTCTATGTGCAATTACATGCAAACTAATATGCCAATCATATACCAAAACCCTATTGATCCTTCCTTCAATGGATCATTTCAAGTTCTCAACCATTCATCTTTATCTCATTATGAAGAAGAAATAGCTCATGAAGGCTTGAATTACACAAGTATTATGAATGTTCCAAGAAGAAACATTAGGTTAGATATATTATTTATGAACTTGAATATTTGAATTTCATTATTCACTAAATTATTCGTTAATTTTAAATTATAATTTTTGTGTGAAAATCTCAGCATTGGTGATGCGAGAACTGAAAATGGTGAGAATAATAATAGTTCACAATTTCGGCGGAAAATGCAGAAGCCATTTGGTGATAGAAGCTCTATTTATCGAGGGGTTTGTAGGTTTGACTCTTCAATTAACTCTATTACCTTCTTTTCGTAAATAATATTTATGATAAAAACTATTACAACTCTTATACAAGTATTTCAACTTTCATATTAATTAAGTATGCATCCGTAGATGGTTAGGTAATTATTATAATTTCACACACGTATGTGTTTATGTGCGAGTCTACACGTGTAAGCAAGGATATTATATATATGTTTCTAATCGTGCACTCATGTGATATGTATTGTCTTATTTTTTTGTTACACGTGCACATCAAAATAGTAAAAACAATACAATTGGGCAAAATATGCTAAAGCCATTTGGCGAATGAAACTCAATTTATCAAAGGGTTTATAGGTTTGACTCTTTGATTAACTTTGTTGCCTTTTCTTGCGGTAGACAACATTTATGATAAAAAATATACAACCCTCATATAATTAATTTCAATTATTTATATTAATTATACATGCATTCATAGATATTTACTTTTAATTTTTCAACACACATCCAACTTTATTTGGAAATGTTTGATTAGCAATACTACTCAATCAAAGAAAAAATTTTGAGTTTCTTAAGATCTTTTTCTAATATCTTCCCTATGTAAGCATTGTCATGCTTTATAAATTTGATTGCTTATTTTTTAAGCCATATAAGCACAATTTGTGCAATCTACAATTGATTGAACTATTAAAGTATATTAGTCTATACATGTCTGAATAGAGTTGTCAAAACGTGTCAACGTATCGTGTTCATGTCGTGTCAACTTACTCTGTTGACACGATTTATCGCGACAAGAACACGACACGATTAATAAACGAGTCGCATTTTCAAACACGAACACGACCTGTTTATTAATCATGTCGACACGACTTTAGCACGATTATTATATTGTTACCCATTGACACGTGAAGCTGTTTATTACATGTTTAAATTATGACACAACACGAATAAAAGTCAAATAAAATTGTTCTTACATAAATTAATTAACCCAAGCAACAAACCGTTAATTTAATCAACGAAAAAAATAAGTTGAAAGAAAAATGCAAGACCTAGTTAAGCCAAACAAATCTCCAGAAAGAACAAAGATGTCACACCTTTTTTAATTGTAAATAAGAAAATTGCCATGAGGAGGGGGAGGAGTGGAGAGAGAGGGGGGGCTACAGGGAAGGGGACTATGAGAAGAACAGGTTGCGAGGAGAGGGAGAATGGGGCTACGAGGGAGAGGGGACGCGACATGGACGAGGGAGAATGAACTGCGGGAGGGGGGTTGCGCTGCGGATGACGGGTGTTGGTGGGGAAGTGAAGGGTATGGTGGTGGGGGAAGTTGGCTTGAGGAATTAGGGTTTGGCCTTTTGGGAAAGATGGGGGCTGCATGCGAGAGTGTAGAAATGGAATTAGGGTTAATTTTGCCTTAGGTTAGTGTGTTAGGAATTTAGGGTTATTGATTTTTTTTATTTTTTTGAATAATATTTAGACGGTTCATATATGAGTTTTATAAGTGTCGTGTCAACACATAACATGTTAACCTGTTTATGTTAAACAGGTTATTCGTGTCATAAACGTGTCAACATGTTTATGACACGAACACGCTTTATTTTGGCATGTCATAAGCGGGTCAACACGTTTATGGAACGAACCCGTTTATACTAAACTCAAACCCTCCTAAGAGCGTGTCGTGTCGTATCGTGTAATCGTATCGTGTCATTTTTTACAGCTCTATGTATGAATGATACACAAGTTTAATTGAGAATGAGATCCTATACATTTTATAAAGCATCAATAGAGGTAGCTAAAGTATACATAAAAAGAGAAATCTTGAGTTTTAACTTTGGTTAGTAAAAATGAGATCTTAACCTCATTTTGTCCATAAATAAATATTTTGATGATTTGATCAAGTATTATTTTTCTACCATAAATTTATTGTAATAACAGGTATGGTAGACGTTATGAAACATTCTTGTGGGATAATACTGATCCAGAACGAAAAGGAAAAACAGGTTGGTATTCAATAAATTGATTTTTTTATGTATATATAATCATTACATTTATATAAGTTGCTACTTTTTTTCAACTCCTTTAAAATATTGTCTAATTTATTTTCTGTCTTTTTGTTTCTTCCATGGAGCAGTTTATGTTGGTAAGTCATCTTCCATTAGCTGGTTTTGTTTTGAAATTAGTTTGCATTATGTTATTTTTCATTGATGAAAATGTGACTGAGGGTGTATGTTTTGTGAAATTGACAACATATAATGGAATGAATAAACTATTGACTTATCGGATTGAGAAGTGAACTTCTTACGATCAATTATAATAGGTGGATTTGAGGAAGAGGAAGATGCAGCTAAAGCTTATGATTTGGCTGCTTTAAAACTTTGGGGCACATCTGCTTTATTAAACTTTTCTGTAAGTTTATGATTTTTTCTACAATTAAGACCTCAATCTAAATATTATTTACAATTAATTGACTTGATGTCATTAAAGTTTTATCAATTTTGTTTAATCATTTAATTGAACAAAAATATATTCCTACTAATTATATATATACATCACTAATTTTTTTATTTAATGTAAGATAAATATAAAACTATCTCTGCTAGTTTATAGTATAAAAAAAACTATTGTAACATGTGTTTACTTTGAAAAAAAAAGCATGCTCCACAAGTGAAAATAAACAATGCTCTTATAATTGATATGACATCATAAAATAGTTTACTCATGAATTCTTGTCATCCAACCTTTTTATACCTTCTTTAGCTATTCTATGTTGATTTTGTTGTTTTTTTTTCCCTCAAAATGGTGTTGTTACAAGGTATTTCACTTAAATGATATGAATGTCAATTGACTTCTGTTGTAGGTCAATAACTATTTGAATGATTTGGAAGACATGAAAGTTATGTCAAAAAAGGAATATTTGTTGACAATAAGAAGGTAGCATCATTAAAGAAAATGATACATTATGTATACTTTTGTAGAGATTCGACATTATTTTAGTCTTCATGATATATATTGAATTTAGACATACACTTCCTTGTATCTCTTATTTTTTTTTTATTTTGACTATAGAAAGAGCAAGGGATTTGCTATAGGCAGCTCTAGTTTTCGCGGAGTTTCAAGGTATTGCATCATAATTTTCTATACTTGGATTACTATTTATTTTCTTTCTATTCGACTAGGTAAAGATAAGAGGTAATGTGGTAATAATGCTTCTAAGTTATTAGATTTAGAGAGCATTTCTGGAAGTTTTACGTGGTAATTAGGAAATACAAGAGTGTGTTTGTGCCTTCACCATTATGTATAACAAGGCATTGAAGAAAGAGAGAGTCATGGATTGCATTTAGTGACGAACCTTTACTCATAAATGTTAGTATATTTATTCATTTAGTTTGCAAATGGATCATGATCTTCTCATTATGAATTCCACACTAAAAATTATAATATTAATGAAGGAATAAAACTTTCATCTATCTATACTAACATGGATCATAATTATTTCCTTTTGTTTTTCTATTTGTTGTAGGAAAAAATCCAACAAAAATTCTAATTACATCAAATGGCAAGCTAGATTGGGTAAAGGATCTGAGTTAAAAGGCATTTACCTTGGTACATTTGGTATGTAACTCAATTTTCTTTGATTTCGATTTTTTGATTATTCGAGATATAATTTGTTTAAAATTCATTGTTTTATAAATAAATTTATTTATCCTCAACAATTTATCTTCTTAAAAACTCATTTTTTATGAATAATTTATTAAATGGCACTTAGGATATTGATATTTGTGAAAAAAATTCATTACATCTCTTATATTTTGGTTATGGGCAAAATTTTCAGCGATCCTTTAAGTTTTTCATACATTTATAACCTTAGTCCCTGATAGTTTAGAATTATTCATTGTAGTCCTTTCATCCTAAATCCATAAAGTTTTAAAATGTGGTATGCTAGATTTTACAGTCTGATTAGTTTTAAAAGTTTTATGACCATTTTACCCTCTTCCACCAAAACTCATCCTCCTTGGTCTATTTTTCTTTATTCCAAAACACACCTACCACTGCCATCACCCACCACTGAACACATACTAGCCACCATCATATACCTCTAATATCCACTCACCACACAACTCCAAACACCACCAAAAGAACTTATCAAACAACGCCAACACACATCACTAGAAAAAACTCACCACATACACCGTCATACTCTCCAAACACCACAACCTCTTTAATACAACACATACACTCTCAAAAATCAAGCTCACTCGACCCACACTCTATTACAACATACACACACAAAAAATCAAACAAACCAACACACACATTAAAATTTGTCAATGGAGATTGTGAAAATGTTCGACAGAGGTGTACACGTGACAGAAAGAGTGAGTTTTGTGGGTTTATTGTGTACAGTGGTGATTGTTTCGCGGGCTTATAGGTTTTTGTTCATGAGTTTCAAATTAAGGTTTTAGGGATTTTGTTAAGAGCATCAACAACTTTGAGTCCCATTTGAAGTCCTACTCCTATCTGCATCATCTTTTTTTAGCATTGTCAGTTCAACAGTCCACCACCAAATTTTTTCAGCAACCTAAAGTCCTATCTAAACTCTCATTTCCAACCTAGTCAATATTTCACTAATATTACCATTGGACCTATATGAATTGTTGATTTGATGGAGATCAACACTTTAGAAATAAAAAATAATAATATTTCTACAGTAAAGAAGGATGCAGGAGTCATTTGAAAAACTTTGGACAGTACCCTGTCTAAGGTTTCCCTAAAGAAAGAGGAAGAGTGGCATTAGTGAAAGAGAAGACAAAAGGGAGGGAAAGAAAGAGTGAAAGAATGAGTAAGATTAGTGAGAGAGAGTTATTTATAGTGGTGAGAGAGAGGGTGAGAATGGAAATGATAGAGGGTTTTTAAGTTTTGGTTTTATTAGATACTGAGTTTGGTTTTATTGGTTGTTGAGTTTGGTCAAGTTTTGGTTTTGATTTTGTTGGGACTCTATTTATTGACTTTGTGTGGGTTATTGAGTTTTATTTTTTTTTAATTTTAAGTTTTGGTTAGTGTGTTTAGTTTGAGTTTGGGTTATGATTAATGTTAAATTAATTTTACTATTAACCATTATGGTTTTTATTTTCACAAACTATTGACTCTCTCAATTCCTTACTGAGAAAGTAATATTAATGTGGTATAGTATTTAAGTCTTTTTATTTTCATAAACTATTGACTCTCTCAATTTATCTTCTTAAAAACTCAATTTTTATTAATAATTTATTAAAAGGCATTTAGGATATTGATATTTGTGAAAAACAATTATTACATCTCTTTCTTAAATTTTGGTAATGGGCAAAATTTTCAATGATCCTTTGAGTTTGACATATTTATCGCCTTAGTCGCAAATAATTTGGAATTAGTCATTGCAGTCACTTCGTCTTAAATTCATAAATTTTCAATTATTACATCACCAACCATTGAACCTACTAGACACCATCACATACCCACTCATCACACAAGTCCAAACACCACTAGAAAACCTTTTCAAATAACACCAACACACATCACTAGAAAAAACTCACCACATATACCATTATACTGCAAAACTCATCCTATACGCCTCCAACCACTATTACTTGCTTCAATACAACACACACTCAAAAATCAAATCCACTCAACCCACACTCTATTACAACATACACACAAAAATCAAATACCCATAAATTTGTGTCAATGGAGTTTATGAAAATGCTCGATGGATGTGTAAAAGTGGCAAGAACAGTGGATTTATGGGTTTTTTTGTGTACGATGACAGTTGCTGTGTGGGTTTATGAGTTGTTCATGAGTTTCAAATTGAGGTTTTATGGGTCTTTTTAAGAGCATCAATAACCTGAGTCCTTTTTGAAGCACTAATCCTATCTACATCATCTTATTTTTTTCACCACTGCAGCTTAACAGTTCCACCTCCTAATTTTTTCTCCAGCAACCCAAAGTCTCACCTAAAGTCTCGTTTCCAACCCAGTTAATATTTTACTAATATTTCAACGGTTCAGAAATAAAAAGTAATAATATTTCAACTATAAAGAAGGATGCAGGACTCATCTGAAAAACTCTCTGTCCGAGGTCACTCTAAAAAGAGGGAGAGGGACATTAGTGAAAGAGAAGACAAAAGGTAGGGAAGAGAGGGTGAGAAAGTAGGTCAGACCAGAGGGAGAGAGTTATTTATAGCGGTGAAAGAGAGTGACAGTGGCAAATAAAGAGAAAAGATAATGAATTTTTAAGTTTTGATTTTATTAGTTAATGAATTTGGTTTTGTTGATTGTTGAGTTTGGTCAAGTTTTGATTTTGGTTTTGTTGGGATGTTATTTATTGACTAGGGGTTGGCTATTGACATCGATTTGTATTTAATTTTAAGTTTGTAGTGTGCTTAGTTTGAGTTTGAGTTTGATTTATGATTAATATTAAATTAATTTTACTATTAACCTTCTGGTTCTTGTTTTCACAATATATTAACTCTTTATATTCCATAATGAGATGGCTACGTTAATGTGGTGTGGGTATTTAAATCTTGTTCTTTCCATTAAAGATAATTGATGCATAAGTGGATACTTGAATTTATATTTGAATTTTACTCCATCCGTGCTTAAATATTTGTCAATTTAGATTTTTCACACAAATTAAGAAAACTAATAAATAGACTATAAAATGACTTATTTGTCCTTCTAAATAAAGTAGGTGCTGAAAAATAGAAAAAAAACTGATTTAATTAGAATAATTGAGGGGCATTTTAGGTAAAATAGTGATCAAAATGTTAGATTGACAATCTTTAAGGAACAAGAATTTAATGCTAGATTAACAAATATTAAGGAATAGAGGGAGTATCATTTTTTACACAATGGAATTTGAAAAATACAAATAAATTTTACAAAATTTTATAAAATTCATTTATATCGAATAGAGTGGTAGTTTTAAATTTTACTAGTTTTATCTAACATTTTTTTTTATTTTGAACCAATCAGATAGCGAAGAAGAAGCAGCTATAGCATATGATATTGCTTCAATAAGGCTGAAAGGCGAAAGAGCTGTTACTAATTTTGGGATTGACCAATACAATGTCAAAAGAATTCTTGAAAGTTCAACTGTCCCAATTGGCAAAGGTGCTTCCAAGTTAATCAGGACAAATACAGTCGAGGCGCTTTTTAAAATGAAAAAAAACACCAAACATCTGAAAATTTCCAGTGATTCTGATAAAAAACTTGTGAAAGAAGATGATAACTCCAACGCCAACGTTAATGAGGAGTCTCTGTTGTCCTCATTTGAAGGCAATGAGAATGGTTTAAACCATGATGGTGATCATGATTATGACTTCTATGAAGAAACTCTGCAGATTTCTGATATTGATCAAATGCTCGAGCATGGAGAATGGAGGATGGAAGGGACTGGTGACGATGATTCAAGAAATGAAGACTTCATGAAAGCGGTTGAAGAGATGGAATCATGTCAGAGCTTCCATTCCCTGCTAAGTAACAATGATAATATAGAAGATGGTAGCAACGAGTTTGTGCCACAAAGTCTTGAACCAGCAGCCTTTGATAATGAAGAAGAAGACAAGGCTATGGTTCTTACAGATCCTGAAATCCATCAGGGTATGGATGGCAATGAAAATGGCACATTTTGAAGAAAACCATAATATGTCGTCAGCCATTATGGGGCTGTGCAATGGATATTTGAAGGACATGGGTTTTTTAACAGCATTGGACTGGAACTAAAGAATTTATGTTGGAACTATTTTTCATAAACATTAACATTTCTGTTTGAATTATTGAACTTGATATTGTTATTTCTCGTTTTTTGCCCTTAAATTTTGAGGCTGAGTGGATATTATTATGCAGTTGTTTTCCTCGAGTTATTTCATTTGCTTCTATAGAGAATCAAACTCTCGAGTCTCGAGTGCTTTACTGCTTGAGAAGTTGAGCACAACACAGGTTCCTTCTTTGGCAAGAACCATGTTCAAGCAAAGTGATTGTGAATTGCGTTTGTTTGGTTTTCACAAACTATTGACTCTCTCCATTCGGTTTATTTGGTATTTGAAAATAAAACTGAAATCGAACTGAATAAATCAAACAAATCGATTATTAAAATGGAATAAACCAAATAAATTAAACTAAAAAAACCAAATCCACTTCGGTTCAATTTGATTTATCAGTTCGATTTGGTTATGTACACCCTTAAGTTCCACAATAATGACAACATATATACCATCATTTTATTGAAAATAAAATGTATGAAAACATTAATTCAAGAATAATGACAACAGTAACTAATAGAAAGACACTACAAAAGATCACTGAAATATTATCATTAATAAAAAATTATAAATATTATATTGAATGACACTTATTGTGCTTTAAGTCAATTTAGAACACTTTTGAATATTATTTTTATCACCCAATATAAATACAAAATTTACATTTAAATTAAACATTGGAGTACAACTGAATTATCCCTAATCATATTCTATTTTACGGGATAAAGATACCATTGCTGAATTTAAGCAACAACCATTTCTTGGTCATCTTCACATGAAAAGAAAACAACAAAAGATGTACAAAATATGGAATTTTCTTTGAAAATTCATGCAGACCACACTTCGCGAAGCAGTTGATACCTTGCATTTGTGACATTACGACTTTTCTGCTCCTTATGTTTTCCATTTCCATTGGCAACTGCTGGAGACACCGGCAACTTCTCAATTATGGATGTGAGAGAAGAATCCAACTCTTCCAGCTCCTCATCGCTGGTGTATCCTTTCCGCTGTACCGCTGATGCATTCCTTGACAATTGAGACTTAGATTTTTCTCCCACTTCGCCAACTTTTTCAGCTACATCAGCCGAGGAAGGGGGTTTATATACAACTGTGGCTGCTGAGTAGGGGAAGTTTCTTGCTGATTCTCCAGACACTCGCCGCTCCACAAAGCTCTGACAATGGAAGCGAACATCGATCAATATCTGAGTTAATATCGTGTTTAGAAGTTGCAAAGCTCATGTGTTTACAATTTTTTCAACTACAAAATTTCAAGTTAAACTGAAGCTCGTACCTCTGCGTTTAATGCTTCTAAAACAGCTCCAGGAACCGCATCTGGACAGAACTCATCTGGAGTGAAGTTGCAGAGTATCCTCTTAACTAATGGAAGGCTAATCGATGGACACACCTTTGAAATACAATGACAGAAAATTAATCTAACAAAGAATTAATGAACTTATACAATACAAAATAACAATTTTCTTTTCTTTAAGATACTAAATCAAGTACAGAAATCCAACCTCCAATCTGATCAAACGATCCATAAGCATGTCTTTTGGAAGCATGAGAAGATCACTTAATTCATTGAGAAGATTAAATGTTTTAGGTCGACCATTTTGCCTGTCATCATCGTCACTGCTATGTGAATCTTCTTTTGCAAAATCATCAGAATCCATGCCAAACATATCAGTCAACCATCTGGACCAATTACCCACCTGACATAGAGAATTCCTCTCATTTTAATGTTCAAGTTCATATAAACGCTGCAATTGCAGCTCTTCTCCGAAACAAATGAAAAGCATGGTTGATGTCATGATCAGTCAAATTAATAAAACTTCAAAGGAAAAGAATTAGCATTTTTCATCTCACTAAAACTTTATATTTTGAGACGGTGTTTGCTGAATGAAGGCAAGAACAAAATTTTCAACACAGAGCTAGTACATACAGAATTCTTGAGTTGTGCTCCAGAGCCAAAGCTCAAGTCTCCAGCAGGAATAGGCAAAACTTTCGGATCAAGAATAGGATCTGAAACGGGATCAGTTGGAATCTCATTGGCAGATTCGCGCAGAATAGCATTGAACATTGCTACATCTAATCTGGCGATACATTGTTCCATTACCTGATCAAGATATTATTTTCAGTTAAACCGCTACCAACAGAGCTGGAAATAAAGCAGACATGTACATTAAAGGAAAGGACAGTTAAAGGATAAGAAATATGAAAACTCCATACCATTCTTCCTATAATGGGCAAACATCCGCAGTCATGCCCTCCTGCCCTGACAGGACAAAGTCTTTGAAGGGCATCTTGGAAAGCATTTCTCCATAGGTCGATAGAAAAGCTTCCTTGCTGCTGGTCCCCTAAGGCTGGTCCTAACAACCTTCCCATGGATTTATTGGAAGATAAAGTTGCATTTGGAGATTGCATGTGTGGAGTCAAAGCCTGATACATTAACATAAATTCCATGGAGAAATTATTGAAGCAAGTACACATTAAGCTTTATGCAATACACGCAGTAAAATCTCCTTAACAAGCTTGGAAAAAAAAGAGATACAATTTTAGTTATTTTGATCACATGCTAACAGCATTCATAAGCATTTAATGGTATTCATATGACTTAACAAAATCGAACAATTGCTTGCAGCATCTCACCTGCCACCACACAGACTCAACAATTCGAGAAAATATCCACGATCCAACTTTTTCTAGAGCTGCTGTGAAGGTCCCTGTCTCCTGCCAATCTTCTTCAAAATGCATAAAACCATTCCCCTGCTTTCCACCAGAGCTACCCTTCCATTTCAAAACGGCAGGCTTTCCTTCATTTCTATTGCTGCTCCCATTTGAATCAGCGAACCATGAATGCGAACTTGAGTGACATGAACTTCCAAAAGCCTGAGAAATGATCTCCCTCAGCACAATGGTGTTTGACAGCCAGAATGTTAACCTTCAAACATCAAAAGCAATTTATGAGTCTAAAACAACCGACAGTAACACTTCTAATATTGCTTTATGTACACAATTCATTTACCTTGGAACATCATTGCCACAGGACTTGGCAATCAACACAAGTCCTGACACTGTGTTTTTAGCTATCGTAGCACGCTTATCTTGAGTCCAATATTTACAACCATGAATGTATAGTCTAGAAAGGCGCCGTGCAGGTGTGTGCACCTTATGTGCTGAGCTTCCATGTTCTGGTACAACTGAGTACAATGAAATTTCAAGAGCAGCAACTTCTCTGAGCTCTTCTTCAAGTTTCTCAATTCGCATTTCCATCTCTTCAATGTTTTGAGTCAACGCTGGATCATCCTCATGCTCACCATTTTCTACATCATCAACAGTTTCATTGTCACTAGCAACACTCTGAGTACCATTTGAGGCCTCTTCCACAACATCTTTTACATCTTCAATAACCTTATCATCTAATCCTTCGGAATATTCTGACGAATCTTTTGAAGGAACATTCATATCTTTCAAATTTTTATCAACGGGACCCTTAGTATCAAGTCTAGAGGGAACTTTATTAGACGCGGTTGGTTTCTCTGGAGTATTGTTCTTCGTTTTCAAGTGCGAACTAACAGTTTCGCGGCCAGATCCCACCAAGGATCCACGAGAACGACTTTCTGAGGAATAATTGTTAACGCTACTCTTAGAAACTTTAGAATTTCTTTCTACTTTCTCATCCTCACCTCCAACTGAGCTCCCATGAGACGATACTGAATCTTTAATTGTCTCAGAATCCGAATCTTCCTCCTTCCCCTGCTTCACTTCCTTCTCTAAATCAGCAGAATTACCATCTAAACCTTCATGCTGATTCTGAGATACCTGCTCAGACCTGTTAACATCATCCACATAATGTATAACCACATTTTCATAAACCTCCCCCGGCTCAGAACCGGTGTTCGAATCATTAACTGAAACATTTGTGCCTGATTGCTTAGCATTCAAAACTTTCCTATTAGATTGTTTCTGAACTTGTTTACGGTCTCCTTTCTCAGGTTTTCCACCGCGCTTGGTCTGGTTATTATTGGGGGTTTTCCTCTTATCGATGTCTCTCATCCTCAAATCAGTCCACTATTTCTAACAACAATAAAACCAACAAGGTATGACGATTGAGAAAAATGAAATATCTACCTGAATTCCTCACTCAAAAGCTTCTTTCCTCAAACGAACAATTTTAAAAATGTTTCTGCAACAACAAAACAAGTTGCTTCATTAGATAACAGCAACACAGCAATACAATACAAAAAAAAATGGCATCTTTTCACACCAGTTACAAAAAGTAACTGAAATCAACAAACCATTAATATTAGAAATGACACAACAAAATGTTTCCAGAAAAAGAAAGTTGAATCTTTTCTGCTAAAAAAATCAACGCTAACGTATTGACTTCACACAGTAAGCAATGCGATCAAACAAGGCCGCATAGATCCCAACCAAAGAGGGCGACATGATGATGAATGTAATTGAATGCAAGTAGCAGAATTCAGAGAAAAGCTTTATAATTAGATCTACTCGGAAACTCTGCTCGTCAGAATACATAAAGAAAGACGCGGTAAAACAGCTTTTCTTACCAAGTGAAGGTGCTTCTTGGGATCAGCACTCAAAAAACAAAACTGTTGATAGTAAATGCAGTATGAGGTAAAAGTGTAAGAAAAGAGTCAGATGTAAAAGATGGTTGTGTAGGAGAGAGAGTGGTGGAGGGAAATGAACAGAGGGGGGGATTTAAAAGGAGTGGGAGAATGCGTTATTTGTAGGGACATACCGGGAGAAGTGGTGTCGGTGGAGTTAAGGTGACTGGGAATAGCCGGTTGGATTATATTGGGGTGCCGAAAATGGGGGCATAGTTTGAAGGTAATTACGTGGTTATTAATGGAGGGGATTAAGAAAAGAAGTTGGGGTGTAATTATCATAGTTTTTTTCTGTAATTATCAGATTTAATGATATGAAACGGAGTGAAAGTGTTAGAACGCTCTATGCTTCTATTTTCAACAATGTATTAGATGGGCTTTCTCAGAATAAGCTCCAGAGCAAGGAATTCACTTTTATATTCTAAAATTATTTTTGTTTTTTTAAATAAATTCCGTATTATTCATTTAAAATGTACTTTAAATAAATAGTAGTATTTAATTTTTTCAACAATATTTTCTTTGTATACGTAAATTATAATATTTTAAATAAATAATATAATTACAGTTGTAATAAATTCAAAACTGAAACAAGCGGTCTCTTGTTACACTTAAATGAACCAAGTGAGGCATAATTTTTATTTTCATTGAATTCATAAGAGTTTTAATCTATTTAAACTGTGTAGAATGGTTTGAATTAGAATTCATAAGATTTTTTTGTCTGTTTAGAAGACTAGGGAAAAGTGATTTTAGTGTATTATTTAAAAGCAATTTTGTCACATTAATGAAATCATCAATTAAATAACTCAGTTAAACAAAGAGATAAACAATTTTCTTGAACTTCTAGATAGATGTAACTTTATATATCTAAACTCGAAAGTAAATGTAGTTTCCTAATTCAACTTTTATCACTAAAGACGCATCATTCTCATAATTAGAAGCTGAGAATTGAAGACGTAATAGTGGTATTTGTTGATGGAGGGAATTAAGATAAGAAGATGGGGTGTAATTATCAGAGTTAATGTTATGAAATGGAGTGAAGTGAAGGTGTTAGAATGCTTCTACATTCAACAATGTCAGAATATGCACATTATTATTTCTTCTGAATTTTTTATCTTATACTATATTTTTTAAAATTTTTATCACGACCCAAGTATTAATTTTTTCTAAATTACAACTATTCACTTTTTTATACCGAATTTAGCTCCTACACTTAAAAAAAAAATCATGTCGTGACAGATTAAAGGAAAGCTTATATAAAAAATTCCAAGAACTAAAAAAGCAACTGTTATAGAAAGTATAATGTGGAGAAGCATTTCTTTTTTTTTTATGAGTATGCAAACATTTTGTGGAAAACTTGAATTAATCAATACAAGCTCGAAATAGAAGATTGATTCGTAAAATAATTGAATATGTTATAGTTTTGGAAATGGATATTTGATGTTGGAAACTAGAAGTTTATTGAGCAGAAATGAATAGAAGCAGTGAGGGTGGGGTGCCAAAATAAGTTGGAAGACAACTCATATGAATGAGGAACACAGCACATAAGATAAGAAGAGACAACACTGCTTCAAGTCATAGGATTGAATTGAGATATGGTTGGTTGGTTGGTGCTGTGTGGGCTTAAATTAATTTCAATTAATGACTTTTCTCTCTCTTTTTCTTTATTAATTTTAAGAGCAAACTTTTGTGTAGCCAAAAATATTAAAACAGTTGCGAAAGGCCACTCCACAATCACGTGAATGTTTTGGTTGCTCACATCATTACTTTGTTAAATTTGTTTTTAAAATAACACATTTTCAATAACTTGTTTTACATAAATATTATTTTGGTCCAATTCGAATTTAAATAAATATTTTATTTTATTTTATGAAAATATAGAGACTGTCAGATATGTACCCTAATTACCTTCTGAGTTCTGATGTTAACTTCTCCTAGAAAAAACGTTCCTATGATGTAAACTAAAGCAATGGCCTTTTCCGCTAAAGAAAAAAAATAAAAGCAAAGAAGAAAAGAGAGAACTGTGAAAGAGAAAACTCACCCTCTCCATTAATTCTGAAAAAATCACTATGCCTACCTCATCCACATCTAGTCAATTGAGGATAAATATATTTCCCCAACAAAACATAAGATTTTAGATCCAAGAAAATGAGATATTCCTGTTGGCATGGCAAGCGTAGACAACAATATTGGAGCAGACAGTGGCCTCTGGCTCTGATAATGGTGACCTAATAATAAGTTGCATTGCTTGTCTTGTTCGTGTGGGTCTGAATGCACCGTCAGAGACGTCCATTCCTCCTTTCATCTTCATTGAATCCATCAACAATGACGTTCCGAAAGAGACCCACGTTTTGTCTCCATCCTTCTTTTTCTCATCGCTGTTCATGCTCGCTGTATCCACAATAGATGCTGAATTAAATATCATACACCACACCACTTCACCATTTGTATATTTTGGTATCTCAAAACTAAGTTTCAAAATTTGATCGCACCATAATGGAGTCGGCCATTAAGCGAATTGGAAAGAATTCAAACGGGATTTTCGTTAGAGAATGTCGTGTGTATCGACTTGGTTGAAATATGTATACCACTGAGCAAATTGGAAATAATGTTGCATCACCAACCTTTTATTTATGCAAGAAGAAACAAGGCTCAGATTACATAATTTTAACTCAATTTTTATCCACATTAAATGTTTCCAACTCAGAAGTTAATATCGCATATTCTTACTGTTGTTATTTCATTTAATAATGGCGTCTCCATGGCCAAGATTGCAATTCTTGCAAAATATAATAAGAATTTAGTTCGTGTTCGTCCCTCGAACGTATTCTAATACTCAAGTTAGTATTTGAATAATAATTTTATATCCAGTTCGAGTGGTAAAAACTTCCTTTAAATGTATTTTGAATTTCTTTATATACAGTAGGCGAAATAAATATAATTTAATATAACACTTATAGCATATTTTTATTAATATTTGTAATGATGGTAACATCTTTTATTAATGATAATATTTATGAATTTCCATGAATTTGATCGATTTTGTGGATTTTAGCTCATTCCTCATCAATTAATAATATTTTTTTGTCTGAATCTCGGTATCCCCGACCCACTGGGCCAAGACTAATCCGGTTCGGGGAGGGTCCCGGATGGTTATATTTTATTCCCCTCCCAAACGGTATTGCTTATCAATTAATAATATAATTAACGTGTTGTCATTGGAACTTTTTAAACATGAGTCTGCATAAATATGGTTTGATTTTCAAAATAAAGAGGGATTATTTCATTGTTAACGTTCTCCACTACAAGTATCACCTGCTATGCTGAGAGAAAAAAACTTTTAGATACAATTTTTTAAATTTTGACGACGGCTTTAGCCGCCTCCAAAAGAAAACACGATTGCCACACGACTGTCCTATGTACTGATCTAATGCTTATGGCAGCAGTTTTATGGCCGTCGGCGTCGGGAAACTTTTTGTACCGGAAACACATTCAAGTCTCCCAAAATCTTTGTCCTCTCTTATATTAAACATGGATTGGTTAGTAATGCACCTTCCGATTAATGATGAATAAAAAATCTCAGTCTCACCCGAAGCCTTATAAGAAGAGAATGACCAATATTTGACAAGCCATGATTACATACATACACATAAATTCAGCACTTTTTTATCCCAGAAACAATAAAGTTGTGCAGACGATCGAGGAAAAAGCAAATGACAATGAAACAATAGAATACACAATACACACATACATATAACAAAGAGAGACTACTCTCTGGATCTGGACAATGGTTCAATTCTCTCCGGAACAGATCCAGCAATGTAACTTGAAAAGCACGAGATGAGAAATGATACCAACAGGCAAATCTTTACAGAAATCTAAACGTTACAACTATGATGATTTTTTATGAGAGTACCCCACAAGTTGGTATTAAAAATAAGACGTCTTGATCCAGCGTAGTGTGCTATTTGCGAGTTTAAAAATAGAGGATGCTTTGTTGGTGTGTCATAACAGAATAATCTCATTATTATAAGGGTAAAAACTTATACTATTCCCAATAATACCCCTAATAATTTTCTGTGTTCGAATTTTTAATATTCACTTTATCGGTCCCCGACATATTGAAAAATAACCGTCGTTAATCCATCCGTTAAATTAAGCTAACAGGAAGGTTGAAATATCATTCTTGTCTCTGCCATATGTATATTAATGAGGGACTGGTAAATTAAGCGAAAATATTAGAGGCAGAGACGAAACCAGAAAAAAATTAGGAGGGGGGCGACATTTAATAATACCTTAAAAATTTGATATATACACAAATATATGAGTCAAAAGTAATCAGTCTAAATAAATTGATACATATAGATGACAAAAATTTACTCCCATAACTAAAATGGGAACGCTAGATAAATTCAGGAATCTTTTTGTTTTTTAGAAAAATATCGAACATTTTCTAGAGAGATTAAAAATACTAAAATTATTACATATCCAATTAATTAAAAAGATAATTATAGTATATAATAAATCATGCACATTTCAATTATAAAATTAAACTAACAAATAATTCGAACATAACCAATTATAAATAATCCACAAATTTATTTATACACAAAAGTGCAAAAATTAATATAACTCATTAACTAAAACTAATTAATTAATAATTACAAACAACAAATTGATTTTGTGAATATTAGAGAAGAACTCATACGAATGTTCAATTGGAAATTTTAATCACAATTGACGAGATTTTTAGTGCTAATTTAAAGAATTTGAAACTATTTGTTTTTGGGTAGGCATGTGTTGTTAGCTTAGAATTGGACAAATCACTAGGATTAATGAAATTCTTATAATAGTTTGACATTTTATTTTGTAAAAATACATATTTAAGTTTAAGTGATTAAAATATTCAAGTTAAAAAGTTAATTTTGCGAAAATGCCCAACTAATTAAAAAAAATAAATATCTCTCCCATATATAACCGATTTATATGAATATTTTAAATAAGATCCAAATTGAAAGTAAAAAAATTCACGTACCATGTCTATCTTGAAGAGGTGAAACCCGATCGAGTTTGTTTTGAAGAGAAAAAGAGACATTGGAATTAAAATGTCATTTATAAAACTCACATATCAATAATTATTAGATCAAAGTCAGGAGAGTAACCAATATGAAATAATTAAAACAAGCATTTCCCTTGAGCAACCAATATTTCTAATAATATAATTATTAGATCAAAGTTTCTTTATTACAAAACTATATCAGCAAATAGTTGTCACGCATCCAAACCTACGCTCACAACACTTGTTGCTATACAAACACACTTACATCATTGTAATAACCCTAACTCGCAATCTCCGTTCGTCTCACCACCCACTTGCCAACGGCCAACAAGGCAAATGCAACAACAGCCGTCCGGCCTCCACACATTGACGGCACCCAAACCAAACTCCACTCTCCACTCCACCAAAGTCCTCCATTTCCACCGTAGCACCACCTCTACTCTTCGTGGCAACATCGCCTCTTCAAGCCTTCATCCTTTCGACTATCCCTGACCACCGCTCCCTCTTCTCCGGTGTTAAGGGGGAGCAGTGCTACTTGGTGGTCGAGGGCAAGGGGGCGGCAGCTCCCCCACCCCCCTTTTCTTCCGTCACTGATAAGAGAGATCGGTAAATTAAGCAAAAAGATTACATAGACGACCAGTAAATATATTTTAGACTATTACTAGCTAGCAGCAGTACTCGCGCGATGCGCGGATTGCTGTGTATAATAATAATAATAATAATAGTTTTGAAATTTCATACAAATTAACTTATCTTAAACTATGTTAGTTACCACAAATTTAAAAAACATTAAATTTGGTTATTGAAAGTTATGAAATATAGAGACGATAATATTTGTAAAAAATACTATTTATATGGTACAGATTAAGGGTTTAGCTCGATAAATATGAACCTGAAATGTTGAGATCATAACGAAAAAAAAACCTCCGGCAGCAACAACTAAACATGTGATTAAAACTTTGCTGATAAGTATGTCGGGATATGTCTTGCCACTACTTGTCAGAGCAAAACCTCCTCCAGCCATTGCTTTTTTCTTTAGCTCTCTTTCTAGATAATTAAATTACAACAGAAATTTTTTTAAAAAATGAATGAGTAAAGGAATATTTATATAGGTGATCACCTAGTTGTTGTACGTAAGTTTATAAAATCCTATAATTTTGTCAAAATCCAAATTGATGTTTTAATTTGAGCAGAGTTAGAGTTCACTTAGAAGTCTTTTTCACTGCACATGAGTGCACAATACTTTTCAAATTTTTTAAGTGAAACACTTAATTAGCGTGTCCTTATCCTAATACGATATAGTAAATTAGGGTTTGTAAAACTGAGTTGTATTGGAATACTTCTGTCTTGAAAAGAATCGGTGGTGCTGGATATATATATATATGTATATATATTGGTTTTTGCTTCCGAATTAGTATATATATATATAGATAATTATAAGGAAATATATATTTTGTAAAGAAATATATCTTTTATAAAAAAAATCATATAATTAAAAGGCACGGCGGGACGGAGCGGAAATGAGTTTATATTTTTTCAACGGGACAGAGATGGGATATTAGTTTCGTAACCCGATCAGTTACAGGACGGAGACGGAAAATGAAATTTTTTTATTGCATAAAAATGGAAAGACCATAATCTGACCCCGACCCGCCTCACTGCGATTCCTAGCACCCTCCCCTCTCTTAAACAATCTACCACACAATTCTTGTTAGTATTTTATTCTTTCAAACATAATTTCTTTAAATCTGAAATGATTTCTTCCACTGTTTTGTAAGGAAAGCAAAACAATACTTCGTGTTTAATTAATATTATTTACAAAAGCTCAGCCTATATTTCATTACTAGAATTGTTGTGACATAGCAAATGATACCTAACAACATTTCATATTGGTTTTTTTACAAGATTAAATTAATTTTAAAAAATTGCCCCTTTATTTATTATTTTACACTGAAATTAAACCCCAAATTAAAGTAAAGATAAGCAAACATGATCAAATTAAAAATTTAAAATTTTTAGAGGATATTGTAATTTTACATCACAACTTTTGAAAAACTACAAAAATTTAAACCTGCATCCATCGTGACAATTTCGTTATCTCCACATAGTTTCTAGCATACTACCGAACGTACAGATTAGATTAAATTTTACTGTTCCATTGCCTACTTAATTGGAATCATGTTTTGTTGATTGGCCAGGGAAGTGTAATGATCTTGGGAAGGAAACTTCTTGTCCTCTGTTGCCGACTGTTGAAAGAAACGAATGAAGATGTGTTTAGTAGACGGAAGCTGGTGTGATCTAACAGTATCTATTTTGCCATTGCAAGGTTAAAACCTCAATCTGATTCAATTCAGAGTAATTGCGAATTTGGTGATATAGCTACAGCTGAGCATGGGTCTTAGAAACTTGGAAATCGAAAAGAATACCCGAATCGGAAAGAATTGAAGAAAAAAAATTGCTGACTTGTGACTTTTTTCGATTTAAACCGACTCAAAAATTTCATCCGGTGCAGTTCTAGTTCTTATGCAATATCCAAACCAAGAATCGTACCTAATTGCACTAAACCGAAGAACTGAAACTGATACCGAATTTATACTCACTCTTAAAATATGAATTCGTTTAGTAATACTGAAAAGACTAAGCAATACAAAAAGACAGCAAGTCTATTTTTTCTTGTGAGGAAGCCTTTTGATCCTGTTATCAAGCATTTTTCTAATACAGGAAGTTTGCATGCATTCTCAGTTCTGGTAATAAAAAAGTGCCCTACTAGTGCGAGTGTCCTGCCTTAACTATTTTTTCACATAGGATGTGTATTTCCTTAATTAAATATTATTAGATAGGATCTTTCCCTTCCTGTAAAACGTTAACTTAGAGATTTTTCTCAAGATTATTTAAATTTTAAAAAATAAAAAATAAAAATTTGTTTAAAATAATTGTTCTGACTAATTAGACGTGTCATAATCATGTCTTGCTATTTTCTATCAAATGTTATTATTTGTAGTATAGATATTACAAAAATTGAATTTGTGTCGTTCATGTCATGTCATAAACGTGTATTTACAAATCGATAATATTGATGACTTGTGGAGTATGTTAGTTAAACGACACAGTAGAACAACAGATACCTAATTACCTGAACCCTCACACACTTACTCCACGTACTCTCTCTCGTAAGTCCCCACTAGTCACCATCCCTCATTGCCGCCTCACTCCCATCCACACCAATCTCTCTTGGTCGTCTCTCTCCCATCCTCGTCTCTCCTTGCCATTCTTTGCCTTTCACATTCCCACTATTTCATTTTTCTTCTTCTCTTTACCTTTTACACACAACTTTAGTAAGTATTTTTATTAGGTAATTGTTCATTTATTTAGTTAATTTCTCATATCAGGTCACTATTTTATAGGTTTTTAGTCTGGTTGGTGTTTAGCTTTCAACTAGTTAAATATTTTTGAAAGCCATATTCGTCAGGTGTGGGTTTTGTATTTGGAGTTATGTTAATATGTTGGGTCTTGTAGTTGGATTTTCTACAATTCTATTTTTTCTATTTAACAATCAAGCTCGAATGTTTGGGTCAATTTACACATTTACCAAAATTATGTATCATCTTTCCATCATATTTAAAAACATTTGCCTATAATGCTACTTAATATGGTTTTATTTCCACTAATACCAAAATATAAAAAAATATATATTATAACTGAGGTGATAAAATAGGGATAAGTTTAGCTGAGGTAGCAAAATAGAAATAAGTATTATAAAATAGAGATAAGAATAATTAAGATAGTGAAATAGGAAAGTCAACTATTTTAAAGTGGCAAATATGTATTATGTTCCAAATGTTTGTTATGTGGATGGATCAATCTTTAAAGAAGCGAAAAGCCCAAAACAATAATTTTCTCAGTCACAATTTCTCTAACTAAAAAAAAACAAAGGTATATATGGATTGAAATATTAAAGAATTCAGAAAGAAATAAAACTGGGAGGGAGGGTTGCATGTATTTTGTGTAAAAAGGATTAGCAACAGCTGAGGTTAAAACTTCATATTTATGGAAACACTTAGACAGAATTTGTAAGAAGTGCCCAAAAAATAAGGAATTGGTTGAACCGCACAAAACTAAAGTTAAATTTCAGTCAACAATAGCTTTCACTAAGAATTATGAATCAGAAGATAGCAAGTTAAGTTGTCAGCACTTTGATTAACAACTCACCGGGGAAGCATTAGTGAGCATGATTATAAAAGATAAATTACCTTTTAAATTTGTTGAGAGAGATGAGTTCAAATAATTTATAGTGTAGTTTGTCCTTAATTTACGATTCCATCTAGATTAGCTATTGTGAGAGATTTTTTTTTTCTCTATTCGCAAAGAGAAGAAATTGTTTGATGTTATTTCATCTTATAGTCAAAGAGTTTTATTGATGATTCATACTTGGACAAAAATTCAAAATTTATCATATACATGTTTGACTGCTCATTTCTTTGATGCCGAATGGAATATGCATAATTGAATATTAAATTTTTGTCTCATAAAAAGTCATACTAGAGTGAGTATTGGATAGAGGTGGCAAAACGGGTTAACGGGTCGGGTTCGGGTCGGGTCGACATGACCCGTTAACACGTATAACCCAAACCCGAACCCGACCCGTTTAATAAACGGGTCAGAAATCCAAACCCGAACCCGACCCGTTAATTAAACG